>WOGP01008615.1:0-11128 GCA_015342065.1 Leptinotarsa undecemlineata
CACAATTCATTCATGAATTACGATAATGTCACGGAATAATCTTGATCTGCTTATGTCATCGATGACATCGTAATGACATTCATTCACCTATTTGATTTAATCTCAGCCAAGTAGTAGAAAGCCAAAAACTTTCTTTCCCAAAAAGTAATCACTCCTAAAAATATAACCCCTTCAATTCATACAATAATTTGTTATTATGAGTTATGAATTATTTTTTAAATTATTCTTAATATTCATTCACCTGCAAACCTCCCAATAATACTTTTCAATTTTCTGATGCATTTCTTTGAGAATTGGTTCTTCATATGATTTCTCACTGTGATTTCGAATTCAACACGATTCCTGTAAATTTGTGGGTACATCTCTTCATTTCAAATCTTGCTTTGATCTGTTCACTCATATCCTAATCCCTATGCATGCAACTTGCATCTACTTTCAGTGTAACATTATACTTCCTGAAACGTTTTAAAGTTCAAACATTTTCTTTTCATAAATGAATGTATTGTTCATTGATAGAGAGATAAGAGAGTTTGAATTGAATTTGTTCTTGAAACTGATTCTTCAAAAAATTGATGGATGTAGACATGACTACATGGTAAGAGAGCATCATGAAAAATGAGAAATAAAACTTATGTTTTTTCACCACTTATGGTAAAAGTGGTGAAAAAAACGTAGAAAGTTTTATTTCTCATTGTTCATGATTCTTCAAACTCTTTCAGTAGTAGTTCTTCTGTTAAAAATTCCGTATATAAAATCTCGACTCATCTTTCCAAATGCCTTTCAGTGGAAAACCTTTTGAAACAAGGGTTTCACAAAAACTTACATTTTGTGTTGTAATAAAAAGGTTTGAGATGAAATATGGAATAACATGACAATCCCGTGAAACATAACATTTCATCCATCCATGAAGATTCAGGCATGATATACTGAATAATAACAAACCCTTCCAGAACAATTATTTTATAAAATATATAGTGTACAGTGAGTTTGGCTAGCATGTGAGGAAATCCTGAAAAAGAGCATACTTGAAACTTGAAGGGAGAAAAACACACTTTAATGCAAGATTTTACTTGAAAGTTTACAAAACTGTGATATGTGTTTTGCCATACAATAGCATCTTTTGGTGTCACAATACTATTTGTACAAATTCTGTGTCTTGGTTTTATAGTAATTCAAATCATTATGATTATTATTACCTGTAAAGTTTCTACATAATTAATCCATTACATAAACCATCTGGGAACAACTCATAAGACTAGAGAATAATAAATAACAATTTTCAGCTGAGCTATAATTTTACCTACTTTTAGGATCTGTCCCAATTATCAATTTCCTCATTGCAAACTGAATTCAGTGAAGGGGAACAATTCAAATATATTTGATCATTAATCAATAATCGCGAATTTTCACATCTATTGATTTCTAAACATTCCAATAGGTCGAGTTTTAAACCTTTCTCTTTCTAATGCAATACGTCATATTCGCCTGTCAAAAGATGATTCGCAAATATTGAATTGGAATTTCCATTCAAAAAAAACTAAGTTTTTTTATGTATACATCCATGAACTTGTGATACACTGTTTGGAACCTTTTGTGTAGTAATGAATATTACAACACCAAACCGTTATTTCAACACCTCGACACGTGTTTCGATTACCAAGTGATCACCTTCAAGAGGAAGATCAAACACGTGTTGAGGTGTTGAAATAATGGTTTGCTGTTGGGGAAAAAATTCCAGTAATATACATCCATATCAGCATAAAGTAGCAGCTTTCAATAGTATGATTGCAGACTATTGAATATTCCACTTTCAGAAAGCAATTTTCAAAGAGAACTGATTTTCATGAATATATTGCTGTGAACAATGGTTACGAGGTGGATATCATTGACTTAATTCTTTCTAAAAAAATTCAGAAAGAAATTCTCAAACAAGTGTATCCAGTTTCAAAGAATGATACTAAACATTATGTAACTCTTACTTACTTTGGTGATCCTGCTAATAATATTGCTTGTTTTTCAAACGGCAAAGAATTGGACATAGCCTACAGAACAAATAATGATTTGAGTAAATTCATTGAAAATGATGAAGATAAAACTTCAGTGTTGGATATATCGGGTGTGTACAAGTTGACTTGTGGTTCTTGTCCAAAAGTTTATATTGGACAAACCGGGAGACCTTTTCCCAAAGGAATAAAAGAACATAAAAGTAGTTTTTTGAATGAAAAGACCAATTCAACATTCGCGAATCATCTTTTGATAGAGAGGCACGAGTTCGATCACGATTTTGACAAATTAAATTTGGAAGAGACAGGTTCAAAACCCTTCTTATGGAATGTTTAGAAATCAATAGATGTAAAATTTTGGGATTATTGCTCAATGACCAAATATATTTGAACTGTTCCCCTTCATTTGATCCAGTTTGCAAGAAGGAAATTGATAATTAAGACAGATCTTAAAAGTAGGTAAAATGATAGCTCAGATAAAACTTGTTATTCATTATTCTCTAGTCTTATGAGTTGTTCCTAGATAGGTAAATAGTTTAGGTAATGAACTTATCATGTAGAAATTTGGCAGGTAGTAGTATTCATAATGATTTGAATTAGGTACTATAAAACCACTACACAGAATTTCTACAAAAAGTATGGTGACGTCAAAAGATGCTATTGTATAGCGAAACACGTGTCGCGATTTTGTAAATTTTCGAAAGAAAACCCTTTTCAAAGCGTGTTTTCTGAATATTTCATCAAATATCGGTCAGTTCTATCATATATACAGTTCTATTATATATACCTTGGGTTTTTTGTCACAAAATTTTGATACTGGTGTGCAAGGCTACTTGAATTCAAAACCACGTCCTGAAATGAATTTTTTGTTTTTATATTTGATAATTTAATAACAATAATAACATATTCTCTACACTAATATAATTTGGAACTTCTTATGTGAAATGAATGTATTGAGAACACTTTTCCCTAACCGGAATAGACGTGCCTTTTGCTAACCAAATTAGCACAATCAGAAGACTGTAATTTTATTCATGTCTTGATGATGCTAATTTGGTTAGCGAAATGTACGTCAAGAAACTGCCTTTTTGGGGGATGACTGAAATTCGAGAATTTCTGAAATACCTCTGCTCAAAACTATTTCCTGAATTTCAAATAAATAAGTCATTTGGTTAGTTGTCAGACGAATGTACAGCTACCGAACTGAGTCATGGCCGGTGGGAGAAATCGTGTCGTATCTTCACAAGTTTGACTATTTAAAATATGTTTATGCAATTTTTTTTAAACCCCATCCCCAACTGAATACGTTAATGAATTTGGCAGCTGTAACTTAAACGAAATATTCCAATTCTTTGATCATATGAAGAATATATAGTTTTCTCTTTATCAGATTTGTTGGGCAGTCAAATTGATGTATGTTTGAGACAGATATTATATTCGTTCTTATTTTTTCTTAATTTGTTTTGTTATAAGTATGATTGATGACTTGTTTATTTTGTGGTAATTTAAGATCACTTCAATGAAATTAATAAAAACACTCTTGTCTAATTACCACTAGTTGATTTTATTTATACGACCGGTTTCAGGTTTAACCCCATTATCAAGTGTAGTTTTACACTTTTGGTTAAACCTGAAACTGTCATATAAATAAAAAATCAACTAGTGGTAATTAGACAAGAGTGTTTTTATTCATTTCAAAAGTGTTTTATTCATTTCAAAAGTGTTTTTATTCATTTCATTAAAGTTATTTTGTTATGGATTCATGTTCTATGTATAGACTTTTTGTGCGGTTTTGAACTTTTTACAGATTTGAATCAATATTTGATTGTTTTTTAAGGTTTCTGTTCCTGACAATCTCTTTATAAATTACCTGTCTCGAATTCATAGAGATGAAGATTTCAACTTCATATTGACTGGAGTAACTAGATTATTGAATAATCCATTAGTTCAGACTTATTTACCCAATTCTACAAAAAAAGTTCATTTTCATCAAGAGCTTTTAGTTTTTTTCTGGAAAATGTGTGATTATAATAAGGTATGTCTTGAATTGCGGTTTAAAAATTACTTATTGACTAATAGCAAATTGATATTTCAGAAATTTTTATACTATGTTTTGAAAAGTAGTGATGTTTTGGAAGTACTTGTACCCATTCTGTACCATTTGAATGATTCTAGAGCTGATCAATGTAAGTTATTTGGTATGGAAGGTTCAATGATTAATATTTCATTTTTTAGCTCGTGTTGGTCTAATGCATATAGGAGTGTTTATCTTGCTTCTGCTTTCTGGTGAAAGAAATTTTGGTGTACGTCTCAACAAACCCTATACAGCTACAATTCCGATGGACATTCCTGTTTTCACAGGAACTCACGCGGATCTTCTTATAATAGTTTTTCACAAAATTATTACCACAGGTCACCAACGCTTGCAACCACTCTTTGATTGCTTACTCACAATTCTAGTCAATGGTAATGAAAATATTCTGTCTGAATAATTTTTAAAAACTTATCTTTTTTTATATATTCCAGTTTCTCCCTATCTGAAAACGCTTTCGATGGTTGCTAGTACAAAACTTCTCCACCTTTTAGAGGCTTTTAGCACACCCTGGTTCCTCTTCTCTGCCTCTTCAAATCATCATTTGGTGTTTTTTCTATTAGAAATTTTCAATAACATCATCCAGTATCAATTTGATGGTAATTCAAATCTTGTGTATACTATCATCAGGAAGAGACAAGTATTTCACAGTTTAGCAAATTTGCCTAGTGATTATGGTGCCATTGTAAAATCGATGAACAGAAAAGCTAAGACTCGACTGTCTAGTGGTACTAGTAATGATAATGTAGCAGAATTAGCTATGGAAGGATCACATCCAGCTTTGCCTGCAGAACCAGGAACTTTGAAGGCAACTTTGCCAGATACACCACAAATTGGCCAAATTACTGAACGCGAATCGGCACATCCTGCAGCACAACAAGTAGAAACTTTGTCAATAACGAATGGTATGGCTGCAGTAACTTTGAATACTCCTTCGAAAACAACAGTTACTATTGGAAATGACAATGAAGAGCAGGTGGGTATGTTTGTCTGAAAGGAAATTTTTGTATTTATTCATACAGTCAACTTCAGAAACAGACATTCATATTCTCTGTTGAAAAAAGTTTCAAAATGAATTAAAAATATAACTAGCAAGTTCATATTTCAAAAAATTAAATAAGTGATAAGTAGAGTACTCACAATAAATAATATAAACTAATTTAAATACCGGTACGCACATATCTAGCGAATGAACTGCCTCTGATAGAAATGACAACGTATTGTGGCATCACAGAGAACTGCTACAAGAAGTGCGATAATTACAAAGTATCACTGAATTATGGTATTGAGTTGTAATTGGGTTATTGAATGAATTTGGCAGCAGATTGTTTAATAATATTTCTTATTCTGAGCACATGCTAAGAATTCATTTATTGTGTAATAATTTTATCTAACAGAAATTACTTTGAATGTATTTTTAGCATGTGTATACTCTTATTCCACATGAAGGAGACCTGTTTGCCTACAAAATAAGTGTCGGACTGAATAGACAAGTTGCAATTGTTTGTCCTATTTTATATGAATGCTGCGTAGTTGCCTTATTGAACATATCTCCAATTTCGAACACCTCATATTATCTCTCATGTCATTTCGTTCGTAGGTTCTAAGCGAGATTATTATATTATTATACCTCTCCACATTTGTCATAAAAATTTTGTAGTTAACACAGTTGAAGGCTTTGACGAGGTTTTAAATAACTTTGATGCAACCCGTGACATCAAGTATATTGAGGCTTTTCTGTTTGGTAAATCTATGCTGTGCATGTGCATATGCAAACATAAACACATCACGAATGAGCTCCGATATATTTACTGGTTTATAGAGGTATTATGTTGAAAAAAATATGTACAAACCATGAATGTTAGCAAAGTAATTAGAAGTAACAACTCTGAGTTTAAACGGCATTGCCAAAGTATTCAGAAGAGGTGAATTTAATATGAAAAGGACCACTCCCTACTGAACCATATACCAGATTGCCAATTCACCTGATCAAGCAATGATGACTAAAACAGAAAGTAATAAATGTTTCAGAAGCAGTAATTCTTAAGCTTGCCTCGAAATGGACAACAAAAGTTAAAGATTAGCTCAATAAAATTACAAAGAATATTGAGAAAGTTGAAGTTAAAATTAACGATGCTGTTATGACGCTTACAAAACTGGAAAAACTAACAACAGAGAACAATACAGAAGTTATTTCACTCCAAAATAAAATCAATCATTCGGAAACTAGTGTTAAGATGAACAATGTAAGATTGATGGAGGCGAAAAAAGATAAAAATGTTTTGACCATTTTAAATAACATACTAAAAATCAAGTGTTCACAATGGGAGATAGACAATTTGTTTAAAATCGGAAAATTGGATGAAAATATTCAAATCCCAGAAGCATTGTAGTAACGTTTGTGTCACAGTTGAGGGCAGAAGCGGCATTGAAAGGTACCAATATATTTAGGCGGATAATTTTTTTGAAATTTAAAAAAATACTTAAAACATATGTCTTTGATTGTCAACTACAATGGTAATTATAAAAAAAAGGTGCCAACCCGGGGATACCTCAGGGCCCTAAACTGAGGCCCCTCCTTTTCATTAAGTTTGTCAATAATTTAAAGACTGCGTTTTTTTCGATTTAAAAAAATGTACCACAATGACTATATCACGCATGAAAAACCGTATTGACTTTGAATGAAGGATGGAAACTCCTGAGAGGTGCCAAGGGATCAAAGATGTATAGGTTACATATAATAATGTTTTTGCCTTTTGAAAATCATATTCAAGGAATAATTAGTTCTTCAAATCGTATGTTGGGATACTTAATAAGACAAACTAATGACTTGAAATATAAATCCAATCAAGTATCTTTACTATACACTTGTTAGACCTAAATTAGAACTTGCTTTAATAATGTGGCCAGGAAAAAGTCGGGCAAATCTTAAAGAAAATTAAAAATTACAAAACAAATTTCCGAGATATATATATATATATATATATATATATATATATATTAAAAAAAAATCACACTAAAGTAGGTTATAGTGCAGTATGAACAACTAATTTAAGAAATGAATTATAAATGTTATCTTTAGAAAATAGGCTAATCCTTTGCATGTTGCATGCATATCAAAAACATAATAAATTCCCCTGAACTGTTAGCCTTGGTCATATTTAATGTTCCTCCTCGTAGAACTCGAACACTAGCTTTGTTAAATATACCTCAATTGGTGACCACTACTAGAGCCCCTCTTTCAACCATGTTTCGACTAGCCAACAACTTCAATTTGGATTGGACACAAAAGTAAATATAGGTGCATTTCCTATGATTATTTTTTAGATATGAGTGTATAATAACATTATGTGTGCTATAACTGCATCATGTGTATTGTTATCATAAAGCCTTGAATTAAATTTAATTCATCCATGTAATGAGACCGATTCGGTCTGTTTGGATATGAATAAAGAAAAGCCAATCATTGTATCACTATTAAAATAAAATAGAAATTGTTCACTAAAAATTTGAAGTACTTTGAGTGTGAAATCTCTTTTTTGTGGATTATTAAAATTAAGAAACGGTTTTGAAACATTTTCAATGTAGTATTATGGGTTTTTCATAACCGCTTATACAAGGACACACTATTCAACATCTATCTTTTCAGCTGTTCATATTTTTAATTTATTTTTAAAATATTCATTGCTATTATCTTATCATTGGAATATATTCTTTACTAAAAAACTGTTTTTTTCAGACATCAAGTCAAGAAATTGTGCAAGCTAAGCCAACCAGAAGTCCCACTATATCTGAATCATCTTTCACAAGGACAGTAAACACTGTAAGTTTGACTTGAATGTATATTCTTCAAAAAACTTACTTGATACTTTTTTCCAGAGAAATAGTCTTAGGGTCACAGGACCAAATGTTAGTCAGAATGGGCAATGGGTACCAACTGGCGAGTGGGTACATTCGTGGAAAAGTAAATTACCTCTACAGACAATAATGCGCTTGTTGCAAGTTCTTGTACCCCAGGTTGAGAAAATTTGTATAGATAAGTAAGTTCATTATTCAGTTGGTAGTAGAAGACTCACGTTTTCATCCAATTTATAGTCTTTTTCAAACTGTATAATTCCAGCCATTTGCTTTGGGAAAAAGATAATATAGAAAATATCGTTTATTGAATAGATTTAACTACCCATCTGTCCATATAATCAAATTTTTTTCAAATATTTCATCAGTCTCTTCTTGGATTAAGTTCCAAAATTTTTGAAAAGAAACCAATAATAGAGGTTGGCCTTTAATTATCGATTAGAGTTACTTTTTTTATACAAAGGAAATAATTTAGCATTCTTAAAAATGTCAGGAAAATCGCAAGAAATGAATATAAAATGTATCAAATTGGTTAACGGAACTAGAATTATGTCTAAGAGTTTCATTAATAATATAGAATAAAGAAAATAATGTTGTCTAGTTTCTACTGTGTTTATTTATTTGTTACGACCGGTTTCGGTCGTAACGAACAGTAGAAACTAGACAAAAGTATTTTCTTTATTATATATTCAACATGAATTTCTACAAAATAAATAAGTCATCAATCGAACCATTAGTACATATTTGACAATATAATAAGTTCATTCACTTTACCTGAAAATATGCATTTCTTTTAATTGAAAGAGGTATATTTTTATGAGAGATTATTTTTTGGGAAAGAAAGGTTTTAGCTTTCTACTACTCCATCTTGATATCAGAAAATGATAATCTGAACATCTTCATAAAGCATTTATTTTGAAATTAATTGCTTCCTTCCTTTCTTTGGAATTTTTTTTATGAAGATATGTAGGTAGAAAGCCAAAAATTTTTTCACAAAAATTAATCTCTCCTAAAAATATACTCCCTTTCAAATTAAAGAAGAATCCTATGGCTGGGATTAAATCAAATAGAACGAATGTTATTACGTACTGTCATCGATGACATGAGTAGATTTGACTCATTCGTGAATTGGGTGCTTTATCTTGTAATATTTATTATACAGGTTAGTGGTGAAGAGTTCATAAGGCTAGCGACTTATTCCGAAACATCGGATGTCTGTAATGCAGGATGACAGTGTTTTATGTAAGTGAAATTTTTACCTATTTCATAGATTATACAGTGCATTTCTTTATTGTCCCCCTCCTTTTTATTTTTTGAACGGGTCGACTCAAAAAATTGAAATTTGGGATAATGCAATTGATGCATGAATACTTTATTTTGAAGTGAAATTGACGGGCGCCATCTGGGAAAAAAATTTAATTGAAACGGGGGTGTTGTGACACATCACTTTGAGGCTCCTGAAGAATACTTCATATCCCTAGAATATGAAGACAATTTCTTCACCTACTACAAAATGGCGGAACATTTAATGATTTCCTGAAGACAAACACTTTAATATCGATATTTCTAGAAATATTCCTTTTTTATATGCCATACGGCAATTCCAAAAACCCGATATGGTTTTTAAGTTATTTTTTTGTTTATAAAAACGACAAAAAATGTCAGTACAACAATGAACATCATTGTTCAGTTAGAATATTCTAATTTAATTTTCCGTTTCACTAGTAGAAAGGTACCACGTCAACAATCTCTAAAATGGTTGTTTCTCGTCCATTGGAAGAAAACATTGAAGCCATTTTTATTCACATTGGGACGCGTAACTTTCACGAGACCGAAAATATTTTTAATGAACGTTTTCCGAATCGTCCTATCTGTAGAACATATTTGAGGAACTTGTATCCAAATTCACAACTACCGGTAGTTTACTTAACAAAAAGCTCCCAGGTCATTTGTCTATTCCGGAAGAACAGCAATTGGTGAGATGGTAGTGAATCCTGAACTTATTCTACTTATTCCATCCCGAATGTTTGTGAGGTGTCTCCTTCTACTGTGTGGAAAAAATTAAAAGGGTACACCAATCAACTGATTTCTGCGAAATAATGACGGAAACCATTGCAAGGCATCCTACCTATCTCCACAATATTTGTTTTAGAGATGAATGTACATTTTTTAAACCGCAATGTTCACAGACAAAATTGCCGTTATTCGAGTGACACCAACCCTTACGTTTTCCGGGAAACACATACCCAATATCCAGGAAAAATTAACGTTTGGGCAGGAATATTGAGAAACCATATTGTAGCACCTCTATTTATTGATCAAAATTCAACAGGGGAACTGTATTTGAATATGCTGGAAACTACTGTTGACCCTGTCATCACTGAAATCGTCGAAGCGAATCCTAATGAATTCAATATGGATATTGTATTCCAATAAGATGGAGGCCAACCACATTACTCCAGACAAGTAAGAAACTATTAGGATAATATTTTTCCCGGTCGTTGGACTAGCCGTCGATATCCTACAGAATGGCCAGCCCGCTCGCCAGATTTGACACCTTTGGACTTTTTTATGGGGCCATTTGAAGCAAAAGGTGAACGAAACTGAACCTGCTTTAATATTGGATATACGGCAGAGAATAATACATTTTTGTAGAGATATTGATTCGGTGTGAAATATCGGATAGGCTGTTCATATGTCAAGAAGTTCAAGGCAACCATTTCGAACATCTTCTGAACTGACCTCAAGTTCATTACCTCATATTATGTAGTTAAATGTCAATGTATTCAGGCATTTATCAAAAGTTCCGCCATTTTGTAGAAGTTGAAGATGTTGAAATTATATTCTAGGGTAGTGGAGAATTTGTCGATAGCTTCAGAAAGATGTGTCACAAGATCCCCCTTTTCATTTAATTTTTTCATGCATTAATTTCATTATCCTTAATTCAAATTTTTTGAGTTGACCAGTTCAAATAATAAAACGGGGGAACATTAAAGAAACTTGTTTCTCACAGCTTTGTGAACCTGATTTGTATCATCGGTAGATGGTGAAAAATGATTTCACATGATGACACCAACCTGGAAAATCGATGCGACCAATAGTCTCAGCAATTAATTCGCCTTCGTATAATATCGCTAAATGGTTGACAAAAGAATTTGAAAATCTACCGATCGGCCCA
>WOGP01008616.1:0-11127 GCA_015342065.1 Leptinotarsa undecemlineata
GGAAAAAATTAACTTTGTACTGAGTGCCAGGGCATTCAGGAATTACAGGTATTGATAAAGCTGATGAATGTGCTAGACACGGATCATAAACTTCATATATAGGTCCGCAACCATCTGTGGGGGTACCAAAACCATTGGTACGAAACCAGATTAGGACGTGAACCAATAAGAAGCACTGGACAAAAGTATCTGGCAACAAACACAGTAGAATCTTCATTAGGGAACCGTACGAGAAAAGAACCGAAGAACTACTTCAATATAGTAGGGATTGGCTCAGAATAATTACAGGGTTACTAACCGGTCTCTGTCCGCTGAGAGGATACCTGAATAAAATGAGGCTGTACAACGAAGACCTCAGCTGCAGATTATGCAACGAAGGGATAGAAACAGCACTACACATCTTATGTGAATGTGAGGCCCTGAATCACAGAAGGCAAGCAAAATATGGATGTACAAAATTAAGTCCAGAAGAATATGACGAACATCCAACACGGAACCCTTACAAACTAGTACATGGAACGAGACTGGTGGAATGGGTATCATGAGAAAATGGGAGAATAAACGCAATAAGCCGAAAAGGTTGAAGTATTTTTTGGAGACTTAGACTTAATGGACAAGTCAGAACGCTTCCAAGGGACAAAAAAAATGGTTAATTTGAAACTCAGTTCAAAGGGCTATTTCGTTAGAAATTTTGAACCTATTTCAATTTTTTCAGAGAAAGTAGTATGGACATGACGACGAGTTGGCTGTCTAAATGATGTCCAACGAGAGGCAAACTGTACACGCTGTATATTTTTTCATTGATTTCCAAGGCCATATACTAGGAATATTCAAGAAATTCCTGAAAATGAAGAAAACTTTGAAGAGAGTCTTTGTCACCTCATTGAATATAAGGATGTCCAATTTCTACAACACTGTCTGCGAACTATCAGGATGGTAACTCATTCATCAGGCAGTGAAGACATCGAAATCCATGAACACGAATGGAACATCAATTTTTTCCTCGAAAGACCAGAGGAATTGATAAAAAAAGCTGTGGCGAGCAGCACGTGTATTCAAAACTAAACTTAAATCATACGAAATATTATTGAAGGAATAGAGTAAATTTGGTCAACAACAACAGAGCAGCTCACTGATAACAAGTTCAAAAAAGTAATGGAGAGCACACTATAGACCAGTCGCTTTGCTATCAGTGATTTCAAAAATCATGGGAAGAGTCGTAAACCCCCATATCCTCAAATATTTGTAAGGCTTCCTGAAAGAATTTTTCCTGCAAGTGGCCGTCGATGGATATCCCTTACCTTTCACCATTAACGCTGGTGTTCCTCAGGGATTCATATTGTCTCCAACTTTCCTTTTATTGTATATCAACGACTTGAAAAAAAAAACAGGAATCCATTATATTGCTTTGCTGACGACAGCACACTTGTCTCGTCAGTCCATTTGGATTCCACGGCATCGGCTACGGATACATATCTTCACCGGCACCAGGAGGTTGCATACCTTAATGAGGATCTACTAGAAGTGATTTCGAATGGAGGTAAAAGTCTTGGCACAATCGTGTCGAACTTCACTGTTCAAGAACTCTTTCGTCTGGCAAACTGCGTTTATGTGGAATAAATTTCATGAGGACGTTTTTCCAAATTGATTTATTTTTCTTGCGATTCAAATCCAATGTGAATCGCTACTTTTGCACAGACACCGTTATGAGAGCACCTTTATCATTTTTCTATAGTGCTTGTGATTTATCTTCAAAAAAACAGTACTGAGTGCCAATTTCTCTTCTTCTATATCCATAATGTATTGAGAATAGGAAGGTATTAAACAAAGTGTTAATGTTTATGTTGCCACAACTAGCAAAAACATAAAATATTTATATTTAATATTAATGCAGAATACTGTGGTTTGAGCTGAAATGGTAATTCTATTATTTATATAGATAAAGCTACCGCTAAATTGTAGAAAATAAGCAACCACCAAAAAACAATCACGAACACACCATTCAATCTGATACTATTCATGATTAAATAACAGATAAAATCATTACTTTCAGCTTCAAACCCATTCAGTACTCTTTCAGGAGAAATGAGAAATGTATCGAATATATATTTCAAGAAGAATTAGAAGACAATTCATTAATGAAAATGAAACTAAATGAAAATAAACTATTGTTTATTTCATTTTGAGAGAAAGACAGTTTGTTGAAATGAGATCAGAGGTATCATGGCCTCAGAAAATAATAGGTTTGAAGTTGGTTTGAATCTAGACTGGATAAATGCATTCGAAACTCTCAACTATTTGCAGAATGCACATTTCAATATTTGGAGTCTTCAAAGGAAGTGCAACTGAATTGTTCTGGTATTTCGGCTACCGTGTAAACGTTCTAATGCACCCTTCGATAATTTACAACTGTCAGCGTTCAAAGGGGGTGGATAGCGGCTACAGCTAGTGTTGAACGAAATGGAAAATAACCACATTACCTTATCGCATCTTCTCCGGTTGCTTTATCAGTCCAAGCGAACGCTATAACTGAAAACAATTTTACTACAAAGGACAATAGTATCTTCATCATCGATCATCTCATCAATTATACATCAAATACCATCAATTAGGCGGAGTCATTGTATCGCAGTAATTATAACGGTTTTTGCTGACCGAAACCGACAATCCATCCATTCAAAACTTATCCAATATGGAACGTTCGGAATTCTGGGAGACGATGAGAATTCTCGTTGGAAAAGACTTCAGCAAAAACGTTAACGAGGACATTCTGGATTGGGTGGAAAATGTCATTTCGAAACGGGGACAGCAAATTGAACAAGAAGAAGATGACGAATCTGTTATAGCTCAAAGACGAAGGTTATCTGAATCTGGAGGACCGCGAGTCGAAGAAGAAATTAAGAGGTTTTCGGAGCATCTGAAGTTTCCAAAAATCACCTGCAAGTAGGTATTATTAAATCTCATTACATTACTTTCAATAGTATTCTTATCTATTCTCTCTTCAGTGAAGAGAGATGAACATGTTCAAAATGTTTATTAGAAAAGAATTGAAAAGGAATCCAAAAAATCCAAACTCTCGTTATCGAAAAAGTTTCAGGTAGTAGTATCATCTCATGGTCATTTCAAATTATATGAAATTAAGACGAATTGTTTTTGAAATATTCACCAGACTATCAATATATTACCACTGCTGAAGAACAAACATATATTTTCTGAGTTTTTTTCATCCAATGAGTTTACATTTTTAGGATATATATTATCCACTTCAAGCTCAGTGTTGTCATCTAGTTGTATAATGTTTTGATTTTGGTTTTCGAAAAACTATTTCGAAATTATTTTTGAAAAAATGAACATGAATTTCTATGAGCAATCTTCAATGGTCATTATGACACATATGACCTGGGACATCTGTGTTATCTTCTCCTTGGGACAATGGTAATACAACTCGCAATTTATTATAGAAGAAAGAGAAATGAGTAATGATGGCTTACAAAATTCAAAGGTGGATTGTTATGAAATAAATAACAATTCACTATTCAAATTATACTCACTGTAGTGATAGAGTCGAATCTGAAATCGGTAAAGGTAGAGAAAAAATTTCGTTTTTCTCAAATCCCACAGAAAGTATTCCTCAAAAATTTTCTTGACACTTCTTGGCACAGCAAAAATAATACAAATATGCATAGGATATATTTGTGTACCTATTACTGATGTATACGATCAGGAGTAGGCCCAAATAACAGCTTTTCTTCACCATGACTCGGATCCGGGTAACTTTAGCCATTATTCATGATTTATAGAAGTTTGACGTAGCAATGAGATGAATATTTACTGTTTTTCTGTTGCAATATTTTCAAATTTTGGCTTGTAGCTGAGCTGTTCTTTTAATGTACTTGAAACTCATAGCTAGAAAAAAATTATAGATTGGGTTTGTCATAACATATAAGATACAATAACTTTAGACCACAATAAGTTTCATCAGGAATTCCTCAAGGTTCTATTTTGAGTGAACTACTATTTATAACTTTCTATTCATACTTTGTGTTACGAATCACTCGTTAAAAGGTAAGACCTCGTTAGTCCTTACCTCGCACAAGTTTCTTAACTTCTGAGAGTTGTCGTTCGTATTCAGCGAGAGCTGAATAACGGAAAAACAGATTTCAAACAGATTTTTTTTAACTTTATATCAACGATTGCTCAAACAATAATCGTTAAGCTACAACAGAAATGTTTGCAAAAGACATACTTCCTCTAGTTGATAGTAGTGATATCGATGAATCAGTAGACAAGGTATGTGATTCTTCTTTGTTTCCATCTGATATCGGAGTACTGTTCGTTCTGCCTAGTTTTTTTCATCTCCTGATAGTTACTTGATTAACGAAACATGTCGAGAGACAGTATTTTTGATCTGGTATCAAAATAGTATTAATGAATTCATTTCATGTCATACGTTCCAAATCTACCTATCAAGTTACTTCGGTAACTCATTATTCGTGTCATCGTTCAAAAATTGATTATTTTCAAATATGAGGAATGTTCAATTTCTAAGCAAGAAGTATCAGCAGGATCTCTCATTTCGTCTGCTCTAGTCAACATTCCTGTTAGTCTACTCGTTCATTTCTGTTTATTCTCTTCTCACTCCAGCCTATCACCCCTCTAGTTGTTTCAAGATTTCATCTTGTTTTCCTTTCGCTATCTTTTATTAATATTTTCATATTCAGATTTTATTTTTGTTCTTTCTTATTTTTTTCATAAAATACTCTGACTATCAACAGTACTAGATATTTAAACTACGAAGTATTTCTGATTCTATTGACATAAAAAGGAAATGAAATTACTTAATTCACGACGAAGAAATTTCTGAACACAAGAGTTCCATTTGAAGTTGATGGAAAAATATCCAACGAATAATATGTAAATGGTACACACTTCAATTCCATTTCTCAGAACGAGTTTATTCCATATTTATCCAAAGGAATAGAAAACGATATGTAAATTCCCAAGCACTATTCCTTTGGGAAGTTAACGATATGATTTCTCAGGATAACAATTTCATATCACCATTTTCTTTTCTAACTATTTTCCCAACACGCTTGTTTTAAAAATATTCTTGAAAGTATAATCAAATATCGATTAGAAATCAGAATGTGAGCATTATCAATGCTGTGTAAATTCATTCATCAATAAAGCGACTCAGCTATATTGAAAAGCTATCAAAACAGACAAAAAAAAGAAAGGAATTGCAAATGAATATAAGATGGTTTATTTCGTTTCAGACAATCTCTTGGAATTCAAGCACGTAAAAACATAGTAATGATAGACTCGTTGTTTGTTAAATTAATTATTAATTATTTCAAATATTATTGCTCCGCTTTCCAACGTCATATTCACGTGGATGAACACTCTTTCAAAATGTTCTTCAATCCCAGAATAATACACTGTGTTGTTGATATTGAATGTTTATGATTTCATAGAACATTTAGTGTATAATTTATACTGCAAATTACTTGAAAGATATGACATAAAAGGTAGAAACTCATTTTCAGTCAATTATTATTAATGAAACTATCATAATATTATCAACCAAAGATTTTCGAAACAAGTAATTTTCCTTCGACGCGCGTTTCACCAACCAAGTTGACGTCTTCAAGAATCAACTATCAATTATTGGTCAAGATATTGAGGATGGACATTTTCGTCGATCAGTTGAAATCTACTATGAAATGTAGATTCTGTAGACACTCATCGGTAACATCCGACACATTCAGGGATTTGTTTTCACCCATACCACAAAATATTAATACACTACGACTGTCAAAATGCTTGGATTTCTTTACAAAAGATGGAGATGAAATAGCAAAGTACAAAAATAAATGAAAATTCATGTAATCCCTATGAAATTTTCTTCTATAAAAAGTTTTGGAGACCTGAAAAAAACTTTTCACTTGGATGTTTGAACATGACTGACTATGCAACAAACATATGACCACTTTTTATAATCTCAATGCAGAGTTGAATCACAGTGGAATCACCAATAGTGGACTCAAGGCATACTGCATACACGGCATATTGCAGACATACATACTCATAAAGTAGTATTTGGCAGTAATACATATTTTCAATTTTGTGTTTTAATTGTTTCCATGATTTTCATCTATGTGCAGCTTAACTCCTGAGCTGAAAAGTCCCGGGCATAAGAAATAAAACGCGTTTTTTTTTTGTTCAAAATTGTATTTTTTAATCAACGTAATCTCCATCAAGAGCCACATAATCATTCCAGTGCCGCTCTTACATTTCAATTCCAATAAGGCTTTATTTTTTGTCGCTAAATAGACCTCAGTTACTCCTCTACATTCGAGCTAAATTTTCTACCAGTGAGCATTTTTTGAGGTATGCGTACAGCCAGTAGTCGCTGAGAGCCAAATCTGGACAATATGGTAAATGTAAAAGCAATTCGAAGCCAATTTCATGCAATTTTGCCATCGTTTTCATTTATTTGTGACACTATTCATTGTCTTGATGAAGCAGCACTTTCTTTTTCTCCAAATGAGGTCATTCTTCAGCAATTTCGGCTTTCATAGGTGTTTCTACGAACCCGTTTGAAGTCAGAAAACCAACGGTTAAATTGTTGTTTTCGATGAAACGGAGTTCTTATAACACTTATCAAGCCATTACTTTGCTTGAACCGCATTTTTCCATCAAGAAGCAGTGTAAAATTCAAATACGATATTGCTTTTGATCTATTGTTTTGAAAATAACAAAAGTAGGGTCACTCTTAGCACAATAACTTACAATGAGTAGAATATCATCTTTTGGCGCCATCTATATAATAGGCCCGAGACTTTCCAGCCCAAATGGTAAGTTGACATGAGCTCATTTTTATATTATATCATTTACTTCTCAGCAATTGAGATATATTTCATTACTAGTTGGAATATATCAAATGTTGTCACTAAATTACGAATATTTTTGGATGCACCACCATGGCAGCATTGGACAAGGAAATGGAATATTTCCCTAAACCGCAAGTTCACCTCACAAAGTTTCGTAAAGTGGTTTCTCGTGCCACCATTGCTGCTGACATGTGTAACATGATTATTGGAGTCAAATTCGCCGTTGAATCAGACACCAAGATCCTTAGTGTAGTAATTAGGCAAGTTTGGATTAAATTTGATGAAATAATGAATAACAATTCTATTTAGAGACACCGAGCATTCATTTCATCAGAATCTGAAATCAATTTGAAAGGGGTATCTTTTTAGGAAAGAATACTTTTTGGATAAAAATGTTTTGTAGTGTTATTCAGATTGGTGCTGAAGTGGCAATGAGGCAAGTGTCTTTTTCTGAAACATCGGATATCCACCATTGAGGATGACAGAGTTTTATTTATTCAATTATTTAATCAATTGTTGTGGAATTGGCCGCGATGATAGTGCGCCCAACTCACGATAGGATGACCGAGGGTTCGATTCTCGCCTCGACCAGATGTTTTTCTCGAGATAATTTATCTGGTTGGAGATGGAATATTTCTGCAACTGTGTTAGGAATCACACGTTAAAAGGTAAGACCTCGTTAATCCTTAGCTCGCACAAGTTTCTCAACTTCTAAAAGTTGTCGTTCGTATGGGAGCGAGCGACAGCTGATTAACGGAAAAACAGATTTTAAAATAGACAGATCAAAAAATAGGATACATCCTAATATACATCAAAGATAGTAATGTTAACATTATTTTACATATAAATACAATAATACAAAAAAGATCTACTTATATTTGTTAATAAGTAGTCTTACCTACGATAATGGAAATTCAAAAAAAAAAAAAAAAATATTACATAATAACCTAATGGTCTCTTAAATGGTCTAATAAATGTCTTTTGAACAGAATAAGACTGTTAGAAGACTTTACATTTTCAGGTAGACTGTTATACATAATAAATCCTTTGAACATTAATGTTTTAGTGTTGAATGCTTTTGTTTGATTATTTACGTACAAACGCTGAAACATGAACTGAAAATAATAAACCCATAAATTAATGAATTAATTTAATGTTCAAACACATCTCCACCTCTACTTAAACTAACATGTAATCTCTTCAAAAGATTGTCATGAATAGCGCTTCTGATCAAGTCTGGAGTCAAATTATTGAAAGCAGTTGTAACTCTCAATTTCATATCTTCCATTGTTGTTATTGGAGTAGTGTAAACCATATTTTTAATGAAACTCCACACGGAATAATCTAATGGATTGCCATCTGGTGTTCTAGGAGGCCAACGAAAATGTCTATTATTACCAATCCATCTGTCTTGGAAGATTTCGGTTAAAACTTCGCTGAATGAATGAGAACTATGGGGTGGAGCACCATCCATTTGGTATCATACACGTTCTCTTCCTGGTCTATTATTTAAAATCATTTGAATTTCATTTCTCAGTAAATCTTCATATTTTGATGCAAACAAATTATTATCATAAAACAACTCGATATAAAAAATTTACTCATTCTTTATGGCACAAAATATATTGAATTGCCATATTTCTTGAAAACCCCTTTGCGGACAACATGGGGATTTTCTGGCGCCCTATCGTGACTGTTGTGTCTATTGAAAACTCCATTTTTTGTGAACTTGGCCTCATCTGTCCATATGATATTGTCAAGGAAATGTTCATTCTCTTGAGTCTTGACAAGTAACCATTCAAAGAATTCCACTCTACGAGGTAAATCAGTCTCTTTCAAATGTTGGGCACAGTAGAACTTATAGGGATGCCATTTATGCATATTAGGAATTCGACAAATTGTCACGTAGGGTATACCTTCGTGTAGTATCCCAAAGTATCCCAAAACTGTTATACCGTTATCAACATCATCAACTTTAGTCTTCTTACTAATGATTTTTGGACGGAAAGTTCCATTCATCTTATAGCTTTTTAGTAGTCGATTTATCACATTATTATTTGACATCGGAAGTTGTGGATATCTTTAACGAAATACTCGGCATGTTCTACTTGCAATTCTATTGCATCACCATAAATTATTTATAAATTCAAGAAATCTTCATTACTGTAACCTAATCTTGACATTATTCTATTATAATTGTTAGCTATCCCAATCAGTCAAAACCACCAACGAAAGTCTGATCCTGTATATTTCTGAAATTTCGAATATCCTGTATATCCTGAAATGCCATTTGAAAATAAATCCACATGTTTCTCTAGAAATGATATGAAATCGAGAAAGGTTAATGCAGTCAAGCTCCTGAGAAATAATTCTATGAAAATCAAAACATAAATATATAAGTACCATTCTGATTATTCCCATATTGATTTCAATTTAAGAGCCACCGGTAGACAGCTGTTTCAGCTAATTGCGCATCGTCAGTACCGGGCAGGCGGTCCTCGATTGAAGACAAAATGTGAATAACCAAGAAAAGTACCTAATAAAAATAACTGCGTAAACGCAAACCACCAACACTGACATAAAAACTTAGCAACTTGACTTGGGTGTCACACCAATAGGTGGTTCCACTTATGTTTCCCGGTCCAGCTGTCGGATACAATCCAACGCCCTTCGTGGTATTAGTTAGGAAAGTATAGTTGTTTTCGATAGATGTTAGTTCATTAACATACTGTGTAGTTAAGTGAAGACCGGTATGAACGAATTGTTCCTTTGAATGATTTTATTAGTACTGATGATTATGGCAACAAAATAAATATTCATATTCCATTTCAGATATGTTTAACAAGTGATGATAGATATCTGATTACTGGTACCGAGGACGGATGCCTTTGTTTCTGGAAGCTGCTGAATATAGAAGACAAAGCAATCAAATATGATCTTTCGTCTTCCAATGAAATTTTGATATCACGACAGATTTTGGAAGATAAAATAGAACAAATAAAGAACTTACAGCTCCGAATGAAAGAGTTAGAGACCGAACATTCCTACCAAATGAGACAAAATGACGCATTACATTCATTAAAAATGAAAGATATTCATGCAGGATATTGTAACGCTATAGAAGAACTCAAAATCAAAAATGAGGTGAAATTACATCGTTTCATTCATTCCAACACAACTACATTTCATGAATTCTAATTTACAGCAAATGGAAGGAGAGCATATCCAAGAAATAAATAATATCAATGCCCAAATAAGCAAAATGAAAGCTGATCACGAACTGTTCGTGCAAAAATTAGAAGCAAGCTACAATGAGAAGCTCATTGTAGAATATACTAAATTCGTCAATTTTGAAACGAAAATGGATCATATGCTCAAAGAAGCTGAAGTTCGATATCAGATATTAAAAAAAGCTAAAGAAGAATCAGAAGAGGCGTTGAACCTTGAATTCAGGGAAAAATTAAAAGAACATGAAACCAGATACGCCGAGGTGAGAATTCTATTTGTTGGCCATTTCACAGACACATTAATCTACATATACTAAATATTTCTGTAAGAAAATTTGTGAAATAGAAGTGTACTGTCATATATTCTGTACGAAGTCAATCTGAACAGCTAAATAAAAGACTGTACCGGGTCTGATGAATTTACTGGCTAATCAATATACAGGGGTGCGCAAAAGTCAGGAATAAAATTAATATCTTTTTAACCAGTATCTTAGAAAAAAACGCTGAAACACTCAGTTGATTTCACGTTGTACGCATTTTTTGGCAATGAATTGATTTTTTTTTCAATCCCTTAGCTGCAACCCTCCCCAACTTTTTTTCAAATGCAAGCCTATGTCGTGTATGGACCCATTGAAAAGTTCGTAAAAAATGGAATCTGACCATACTCTTTATTTTTTTTACTCATGCGGTTACCACGAAATGAGGCCAAAAAAGTTAGAAATACCTACTTAGTGCTAGACGGATGAATTAACTTTGCAAAAAACAAATAGGATCACTAGAACCTACTTTCTAAAAGATTACAAATTTTAAGAACAGACCAACCGGGCCAGGCACCACAAACAAATTATTGATTTATGTGTGAAACTGATAACGTAATGTAACATCAACATTCGGTGGATTTTATTTTTTCACCAAAAACTTACACATAAAATTAGTTTCATCCCAAGCAATTGTTGACCAGTGTACCTCAAACAGAAAAAAAGGTTGTTGCATTTTTTGTACGAAAA
>WOGP01008617.1:0-11127 GCA_015342065.1 Leptinotarsa undecemlineata
ACTCGTATTTTTGTTTAATTATTGAAGCTTCGAATATGACACTAAATTGACAAAAGCTAATTAAAAATGTTTGAAAACCACTCTTGACAATAATTTCTTAATAATTCTTAAACTTCACAGCACAACAGAGAACTTGTAAGAAATTCAAATTGAATTTGGCAAGTCTACGAAGTTACAACCCCGATATGCTTCGCACTCACGTCATCTGCGCGAACTGGACGCGCTTGGAACTAACGAGTCATACCGTTATGAGTGTTTCGTGTATCGTGGTTCAATCTCATTTCTCGCATCGAGAGTTTTTGACAAAACAAAAGCGAATCGGTAAAACACTGAAACACCAGGGTTTCTAAGCAAATGTGTATACACGAACGTCATAATATGGTGTAAAATCAAAAAGTGATGAAAAATGTTTCGGAAACTCCAAAAATGAATTTAATTATCATGAGTTTGATTTGTCTATATTTGCAAGATTTTTTGTGAAAACAACCGAAAAATGGCTGAAGGCAATGATATGGCTATTAGAATTTTACGTTCAATACATAGTATTTTCAAGAGAGATTCAGAACCGTAAGTGAAATCGAAATGTTTATGCAATTCAAAAATCATTTCCTTCCACAGCGAAGAATTCGTAATCGTTCCCACAGAAGACAACACAAAGAACAAATCTCCTGTTTTATATGAGCAGCATAATCTTGGCCTAGAATCATGGTGCGTTAAACTTGTATATAATTATGCGTCTTTGGTGCTGCTAGATAGTAGGGAAGCCCTAAAAAGAGGAAAGTTGCCTTTTTCGAAAATGGAAGACCTGAATCAGTTACTGATAGGAGCACTTCTCATAAATCCCGATATTACTACTTTTTGGAATATGAAGAGAGATTTGGTGGAAAAAGATATTTTGGCAGTGGAAGGAGAACTGTATTTTAGGTAATCTTCAGGGCTAAACGTTGCACGAACTATTTAAGAGGATGATTTTTAAAAAACCAAGATAGGCTCCTTCAAATCTAATCTTTTTGCATCATGCTGCAAAAAGTAAATATACCCCATAAAGTAGTTGTTTTATTTCTTCTTCTCTTGGAACATTTTCCACAATTTTTGTTCAATGATGGAGAAGTAGAAAGCCACCAAGTTTTTTCCCATGTGTTGTAGCAATAGCCCATGTAAATAATTCCGATGTTTTAAAAATAACTTTAACTTTTCAGTAAAGTTGTCTTGACTCGCAAAAGTAAATCCAATGAAGCTTTTGGGTATCGACGATGGTTACTGAAAAGGATTCTAGATAAAATGACTGCAAACAATTTACATATTCCATTGGGCCTGTTGCAGAATGAGCTTTTCGTAACTAATTTGGCGTCTGAAAAATCTCCTAATAATTATCATAGCTGGAACCATCGCATCTGGTAAGTGTATTCTGAACCACGTTGAAAAGTTATCTATGATTCAATCAAAGGTAAAGTAGGCTGCAAGACTAATCTCTGTGAGGTATCTAGCATAAATATCTGCCGGATATAATTCAATGACCAGAGTGGTATTGATGGGGGGGGTATAGTTGTTTTCTGGCAGGAATTTACCAGCACCTACGGTGGTACGTTGTGAGAGATGCATGAAATAGAAGAAATGGAAATACTTTTATTCATCACTAAAATTTTCACACATACACAATTACAATATTAAATACACTAGAAAACTTATTGGACCAGCTAAAAGCTAAACACAAATGTTTGATCTTGAATGAATTAATAAAAAAAGACTACATGTATGAAAGAAACTGTCATTTATCTAAGCACTGAAAGCAAGAAATGCATCCATACTGTAGAAGCAGTTATTCAACAAGAAACCATTTAGTTCATTCCTTATTACAGTTCTACTTTTATTGATCCCTATACAAGTTATTTTATTGAAGCATTTAATACCCAAGTATTTTGGGGAATTTTGACTCACACTCAAGCGAGAGTAGGGATGGTATAAAGTATCTTCACCCCGAGTAGCGTAATTATGTATATCAGAGTTTTTTTTTTTGGATATAAGTGTTTATTATCATAGGTGAATAACACTAGTTGTAATATGTAGAGGCACGGCAATGGTAAGAAGCAAAAATTGTTTAATAGTGGTTTACAAGAATCCAATGGAAGAGATTTGTTCATACAGCGAATTACTCTTTTCTGAATCTTGAAAATGCGGTCGGTATATGCAGAGGTCAATTCATACTGTAGCCTTGATTGTACCAGTCCATGATACATGCGTTTTATAACTTCTGTGGAGACTGTGTCTCGCAGATTCTGAATTGCTTGGTTTGCTATGCCAATCTTTACACATAAACTGTTGATATGTGCCTCCCATGTTAGCTTTTAATCCAGGAGTGTTTCTAAAAATCTAGCTACCTGACAGTATTCCAGATTTCATTTCAAAATATTCAATTTATGAGTAGATAATACAATACTAATAATTTCAAGGTGGTTATTGTGCAAAATTAGGGTAGATGAAAGTTGAGCGCATCTCACATAGAACTTTATGAAGTTTTACTTCTATCACAAAAATTTATAGTTTCTTTCAAAATATATGATGGAATTGGTCAATACTTGTTGAAAATCCATAACGTATTCAAGTTTCTTTATGAATTATTCAATGGGGCATTTTCCTCCTGACGAAAATCAAGTAGCTTACACATTTTAAATGAAATAAAGGACAATGAATCAGTTACCTGTATGAGACAAACAAAGATGACATATTTCAGAGGCGTGCTTTTCTGTTTACTTATGTTCCGAGTTCCGAGACATTCTGTGACATGACATTTTGTGCACCTAACCTATCTTTCTCTATATAAATAAATAACTAAACAACTGTTGTTTATGTGGCTTGTGGAGGTGGTATTGAACTATAATTTATGTTTTGCCTTAATTATTGATTTATAAAGTTAATTTTCCTTTTTTAAAGTAGAATATCTAGGTACGTATAAATTATTTCAACTTGTTATAGTCGCTCTTGCCAATATGTGAATTAGAAAAAATCCTTTTAAAAATTAAATCCCAACATTTGAAACATCAATTTGAATACTTTTCGAAGTGAATTTGAAAAACTCATGAATTAAACTCAACTTTATTTTATTCAAATTTGCATTTGCTGTAGTAACCCAAATTGAGGAACATTCCTTCATTATTGAAGCAAAATGTAATGCTCCATGCAAATAAATGTTTACAATGCATGAAATATCACTTGTGATTTCATTATTTATCTTTGATTCGACGTGCCTTAGACATAAAAACAGATAAATTATACTCACAGCCACATCACTCTATCAAAAAAATCCAATCAAATATACTTTATTGTCAGAAGAAAAATACATCTTAAAGACAAAGTCTCATAATTATTGGTAATCATTTAAATAAACAATATAAAAAAAATGAAGATATAAAATACAGAGCTTAGGTGGGTGGAGGGAGAATCAGTACAAAATAAAAAATATGAAATATTGAAAAGAGAAATGAAAATTTCTGTTTTTTACCCTTTTTAAAGTGGTAAAAACATAACACAAAAGTGGTAAATAAATTTTCATTTCTCTTTTCATTATGATCTCCTACCACGCAGTAACGGCTACATCCATCAATTTAAATATGAAATATGTTCGCTAATTGAAGGTTCCTGTCTTAATTGAACAAATCAATATTTCAGTTGTATACAATGGAATACAAATGTACAAGTTCCCTGTGAAAATAAACAGAATGTGTAACTTCTGAAGCAGCAGGAAGGCATTTCTTGTCAAAAAGGCTCATCATACAGTTGATGTTAGAGTAGCACGAGGTTCAATTTCAGGGCCAGTGGTTCACTTGATTTTCTTTTTGAGCCTTCCATTATATATCAAATATGCTCATCTAGTGTAGCTGCCATCGCCGATTTATCAGCAGAAAATTTGCACACATTTGACATACTTTTAGAAAGATACTTAGCAAATAGCAGAAATTACAAATAAAAACTTATAGACCTTTTTCTACCACCTTACATGTGGATGACAATATTGAAATAGAAGAAAGTTTTCAACTATAGTTTTCGAGCATTTCAATGTTTTATATGTACATTTTATTTTATATTTTCAATAAGTTTTGTAAATAGTTGGTATCCAACTCTAGACTTATATTTGTATATTGTATGCTCCATCAGTTATTTGATGTTATTATGTGTAAATACTTGACTACTCAAACTATTATATTTATTATTTATCTTATCTTTATGACTACCATTGGACTTATCTCATGTCATTTAATGATTTATGGAGATTAACACATTTATCTAACTTTTTTTTTGTATGAGGAGAGCAAATCTTCAAAAAGACTTTCCGTAGTGGTGGATTTTTACCACCTAAAACCTCTCCTCACTGAGCTCCAAGTACTGGAACCGCTTTCGCATTACTTCGGTACTTGGGCTGCTGTCTCACTATTAATGCTTTATATAACCATCTATGTGTCTTCTCTTGACATATGTATATATATTTTTTTATCACCTATCCTCCACTTCTTTGTTTTCGATGATAGATTGTACTGTGTTATAGGCATAATTCCACGGTTTTTCTCCACCCTGAAGACTTTGCATTATGTTCTCTGCGCTGAAAATTTTTCCCGTTTTGCGTAAAAATGCAGTTCTTACGTCTTGCCATCTTGTACAGATACAAAGTGTCGTCTTCTGCTTAACAGTATGGGCAATTTGGCGATTCAGCTCTCCTGCGAACATAGAGGTATTTGCGGAAACAACCATGTCCTGAAAGTACCTGGAAAAGGAAATAATCTACTTCACCAAAAGGTCTATTGATCCAGACCTGTATATTAAGGAGTATGCCCATCTTCCATGAGTTCCTCCTTCCCATTTTTGTTGCCAGCTGCGTATTATACCTCTTGCATTCGATTTCGGTACGCCTGAATATCGGTCTTTTCTCTCGCTAGCTTGCAGTTTTATTAGGGGAATTGTCGCTATGACGCCAGCCGCTTCTGCAGATATTCTTCGGTATGCCCTGCATATCCTTATCGCCAGTTTTCTCTGTATTCAGGTGAGTTTCAGAAATAGCTTTTTATTAGTGAGGGCTGTGTACCAGCAAGGTGAACCGTACAGCATCTGGGACTGCACCACGCTGGATATGATTAATCGTTTCGATGCTCTGGAGCCACCTATATTCGTCATTAACTTTGCTAGTGCAGCCACGGTTCTGTCGGCTTTGATTACAATTTTATTTATATGTTCAGCGAAGGTGAGCTGTATGTCTAGCCATATACCCAGATATTTCACAGAGAAGTCCTTGGGCCATGGCTTCCCTTGTACAGAGTATCACTTCATTAACTGCGTCCGTGGTTTGCCGTTGCTTTTGGAAACCATATTGATTCGCTGATAGCCTCCCGGTTCGTTCCAGTTTTCCGTTGATGCGCTCGTGCAGCAAATGTTCATAGAACTTGCAGTCTACATCCACTAGGCAAATTGGTCTATAGGAAGACGGATTTTCAATTGGTTTGCCACCTTCACTTATTAATTAATATACCTTCATATATCCCGTATATGCAATGAAAGAAACAGCAATGCGTGCCACCAGTATTCACATAAATCTGTAAATTTGTGTCTACGTTTAATGATTAAGAATTTTATCTCACTGAAGTTGATGTTGGAACCAACAGACGTTATGTGAATAAGTACGATTTTAAGGTGAAGTTTAACATGGTCAAAGACAACTGCTTAATACATAAAATTATGATTCAATAACTGTTGGACCCGCCAAAGTCTCATCAACCTAAAAGTGAAGGTAGTCACAATATGAATCATTATCATCACATTCACTTTCAGTTTTGTGAATATTTTTTGAGGATTTTCATCTGCATATTTTTGTATCATATAACATGGGGACTAATTCACAGAGTTACAGAACCCCAATCCTCTTTTCGAAACTGATAAAATAATGAAAAATTTGATGGCCAGACCAGAACAGAGTTTGATAGCGATAAAACGCTTGTTCCAAACAGCCATGAAACTGACAGCAATAAAATCTAAGTATCATTATTTCGAATCATACGTGACTCTCAGCAACTAGTTATGCATCAATCTCACAATTTTAATTAGTGTCACTGTTTTAATCAAATTGACCCGATGGAAACCAATATTCAAACATGACTGTGACTTGATATTGAAACCATATGACTAGACCCTAACTCCACCAAGACAACTCAAATTAATTGGTAATTCCAGTATAACTCACCATTACACTGAACAGATTCAAGAGACCGAAATTAAAAACGAGTTCCCATACTTCAATGATTCATATAACGTCACGAAAATAAAACAGCAATTATTCAATTCGAAATCCACTTCGAATACTATTAATTTTTATATGATATCCAGAAATTACAAGATCATAATCAAAAATTACTCATATAATAAGACATTCTCAATTCTGAATTTCTCAATCCTGAATTTCAATGAAATCAAAAGGAAACCGCGACATACTGGTGTTGCATCTAGTTGGGCAAGTAGGTCGGGTACGGGACCTGCGGTCTTTTCAAGGTACGATAAGGTTTTAACAATGAAATCCTATTATTGAGAAATACTGGTTTATTCATTTTTTTTTATTTCAAAATAACATCATCAACCTTGGGGGTTATTAGAGGAAGTGCAAACGATTACAATACTGATGAAATTGAGAAGAAAAAAAAGAAAGATTAAAACAATTAAATTTTGTCAAGAACATTGATGTCTTTCAAAAAATGAATAAGATTTTCGATATTCTTCAGCTCTAATGCTCGACCGAAATCACCGGATAACTTTGACTGACGTCTGTTCTCTTCATAAGTCGGGCACTCGTTGACGATGTGTTTAACACTATTTATCTGATCACAATATATGCATTTTGCAGGGTCTTCTCTTTTCATCAGGTGTTGGTGCGTTAATCTGGTGTGTCCGATTCTTACATGGGAGAGAACAACTTGATATCTTCTCGAGATTGAGTAGTAATTCTGAGGGGACAAGCCAGGATTGTTCTCTTTCAACTTATTATTTTCTAAGAAGGTCCATCTTTCTTTCCACTTATTCATCATGTGTTGCTTGATTACGAAGTGAGAGCCTTGATGAGGAGTTTTTTGGGTACGGTTGGCGAGAGGGTTAGAGCATGCTTGCCTAGCTAGTTCGTCTGATTTATCGTTGCCCACAATTCCTGTATGGAAGGGAATCCAGATTATTTCACTATATTTATTGCTCTGAGATAATTCCCATAGTTCGTTTTTTATGATGTGAAGAATGGCATTCCGGGGGTAGAGTTTCTTGATACTTTGGACAGCACTGAGAGAGTCAGTAAGAATAAGTTTCCTTCTAGTTCTCTATAGTGGCTTTGGCTATTGCTAGTGATTCTCCTGAGTAAATACTACAAGTTGACGGCAGATGATAAGAAAACTGTGTGTTTTCCATAATCACTGCAGCTCCTACGCCATTTGGTGTTATAGACGCGTCGGTGTAGATGTGATTGTAGTCCCTGTATTCATTTACGTACCTTGATCATATTATATTTGAACATTATGTCTTCAATAATTATACTTCCGAAGGAATGTTCTAGTTGAAATTCCTCTTTATTCAGGTGATAAAATTTATTCAATTTGAGAATTGATATTTTGTTCTTGTATTGATGCATTCAGCTGAGAATATTCCAGGAAATAATCTTTAAGAATATCACTTGATCTCAATATTTCATCAAATGAATATACTTTTTTTACCTCAAATTTGTTTGGTATTGCTCAAATTTTTGCTCAAAAGTTTGGTATTGCTCAACAAGCAATGAATAAAACCAATCGTCCTACAGGCACGTGGTTTTTTCATGTTAGTTGCTTTCATGGTATTGCAAAATAATAAATTTTTCTTCGAAAAATTTAAATTTCGTGATGAAATTTTGAGACGTTGTGGTATTAATGACAATGAAAATTTCTTTTCTATCCTAAGAAATTCTCGAGAAAAATTTCATGACATTGTATGTAGTTAATTTGATTTATTGCAAACAAATGTTTGATCTTTAGTTGTCTATGTGACACCTCCAGTCACTCATTTATTTGACTACTAAGATTTGTTGTTGCGAAAAAGCGATTTGCATTGGGAAAAACATAAAAATTATACATAGTACAGTCTATTCACTGTGTCCAACGAGTTTTCAATGTCAAACGAATATTGGTTTATTCATGCACCTCGAAGATCCATCTGGAAATTGACAAACCGCGTGTTCTCGTGAATTCCCACGCACTTCAATCCGCAATTCCCAAGGTCCCGGAATACATACAACTTAGATTTGTATACACAATTCGTAAATGTAATCATGGGAATCTTGGACTCACACTATTTGACATTTTGAGTTGCTAGTTTTATGAGGCAATGGTGATTGGTGATTGAAACCATTTCTTTTAATATTTGTCGCGTCTAAGAATACTTTAAATAGGCAAATTTCGAAATTTTCAGGAACATCTCCGATTTTGATGATTTTTGTTCCCAACTTTTTGTTTTTTATATTTTATTCAAAATCGAAAACCTTTTGAAACGAAAGTTATTTATATAGTTTGATGTTGTTGTTCATGATGATGTTCATATTTGTAATGAAGTTTCACAGGGCTTTTTTGCAAAAATTCTTCATGTACCTATATCAATTTAAATAGCAGAAGTACATTGGATATTCATTTCTCAACTTTGGCACCAAAGTTAGACGATGAATATACTCGTAATAATGATGGAACTAAAGTATCTTGAAGTAATCGAAGATATACATGTAAATTGTACTTCAGTCCATTATTCATTCAAGAAAGATATGCCTTCAAAGAAAAATGTTTAGAATACAGCTGCAGGTTGCTACATTTGTCAACCCCATTCTTCAGGAAATAAATATTAGGGCATAATTTTCCTATTGTTAAACTTACCAGAGACCTGTTTTATTATATTATTTCTTTGCATCCTCGGTAGAAGGTAACTGAGTTGTATAGTGTTTTCAAAGACATACAAAATGACAATTTTATCTTGAACAATGAAACCAGTAGAGACTAAAGTTAATATTTGCAAATACCTGTGCCTCTTTTTTTTTTGGCTTTTTTGCGCATTTGCTTGCAAATAATTCACTTTCATCACTGTCGCATACTCAACTGCTGATTTCATTGTTCAGGATCAAATGCTCAATTCAGTATATTTCTGAAAACATTTTTCTTTTTTGTGTATTCGAAGCTAGTACTATGAAACGGTTGTATCGGATTTTGTTATTTGTGTACAGTAAAGTACATCCATGAAAGTTCAGCTGCTTCACGTATTTGCTGATGATTACTATATTTTTAATAAAATAATAGTAAAAGTATCCAGTGAATGCATAAATTACGATATTTCGTAGGTTTATCGAATAGGGAATAAACTTGTTGTTTGGCATCATTTTTGAATGTTTTTAAGACATAAAATACCAATTTTCATTGTTATATCAACTATACAATGGATATTACTATCAGTTGCTTACATCCCGTTCTGCCTTAATTCACTGAATATAAGTTTCGACCACTTTTTCGCAGATGGCACTAAAGAACTTATTTTTATTTTAATTATTTCCTAAAAATGTTCTTTAGTTATATTTAGAGGCATATATGTATTCTTCAAATGAATAATCGATACGGAATGATTTGAAAAAAAATCGTAAATTTTTTATTTTTTTTTTTCATTGTTCAAATAATTAGCCAAAAACTTGATTTTTTCAATTCGTAATTGCTTCATCCTCTTCCATCGTACCTGGTTTGGACATCTTTGTCCATTCGCATCAAAATTTTGCTTTATAAATCTCGACAACCGTTATTCAGACAAAATGTTTCCTAGACAACCCTAAATCATCCCATTCACAATAAAACAGCGCTCTTCGAGATATAATAATCATATTAAACATATGGTTTTAAATTACTGGTATCTACTTACCTATTTACACCTACCAAACCAATAGCTATTCCAGAAAAATAATAGCCAACGAATGGTTTGTTATTCTATACGTTTCATACTTTCAATTGATATAAATTTTGATCATTAAGCAAATGAGTGTTATGTTTAAAAAACGTCAAATTTGAATTTTTCTATTATTCACAGTCTGATCAGAATTTTTTCAGCCAACCCACTTGCGATTCAATTTTCAACACACTGAATTTCATATGAAATATTTTTCTGATTCTCATCTCAAAGTATTAGTATCATCAAGATGTAATACCTATTTTTCAGTCTAGCATATCAAAAAGAAATCCCTTATTCAAAGGCCATTCGTGCCATTAAACTCCTAACGAGAACTCCAACTTCCTGGTAATCCCATAAAGTAACTTCATTTCATTTCAGTACATATTCAACTTGAAACATTTTAGTTGGGCATTCCAAAGATGATTCTCGGCGATATTCTGTGTCCTTATTGATCTGGCTTATGCGGCAAAAGCCAGGACTATTTGGAGCATTGCCGACCAACATAAATTCCGAACTCATTCCAAATTCCAACCCACAGGATGTTTCTGTTGGATACAAAGTTTGGTAGTTGAAAGTATATGAGATTAAATAGCTCCGAAAGAAAAAGTTTTTTGATTTTGAATCATAGGTATGGCACTTTTTTTGTTAAGAACAATAATTTTATTAGCTTGAAAATGAAAACACACAATGTAACTTAATATCTCCAAATAAAATATCTTTTTTTAAACTTTATGAACATCGTACAATGGTTGAGTGATAATCGTTATGTTGACACATAAAATTTCAATTAGCAGTTTTACATGTCTTACAGTTTTACATGTTGCAACAAATATACGCCCGTACAGGCTTGTTCATGAAAAAAATAAAATCCTACGCAGACCTTGATCCCACTAACCCGAAAATACAAGAATTGAAGGTTATTTAAATTAGACCAAAAATGCCTCTGTGAAGGGACAATAATAGTATATTATATACCTAGGGTGAGAAGTAAGCTATTATTTACCGAGCATTTTTATATCCTGATATAATGTGCGAGATAAATAAGAGCTTTCTCAGCCAAGATATATATATACAGTGTCACCGATAAAGTCCGCATCAAATGGGAAACTTTTTTATTTATCGTTTTAGGTGAAATTTGATTTTGGCAGTAGATTTTGCTTAAGAAAT
>WOGP01008618.1:0-11127 GCA_015342065.1 Leptinotarsa undecemlineata
AAATTCTTTATATCGGACCTCACAAACCGTACCGCTTGTACATCAAATCTGAGAATAAATCACAAATTTCTTCATCTGATTATATGAAGCAAAGTTCATTACTTTTAAAATTAATATTTATCATTGTTATGAAGTAGTTCATTTGAAATAATTCAATTTTTACCCAGTAAACCACGCGCTCCATTAAAAAGCCACACATGAATAAACTTCTAGTAGGTGGTGGATTTCCCTAATCATTAATAATAAATCAGATTTCCTGTAAGAACTATTTAAACAGAATACATTTTCACTTGAAATGATTTATTTTATAAATATATAATATCCCTCAGATATTAAACTAAACTAACCGCCACTGTTTTATGGTACAACTTACTTCAAATGTAAACAAAATCTCCATAACCCTTCATTACCCGCCACACCCCCTCACCGATAAGTTGTACAGAAAATGATAGTACGATACCCGTTTCAAAACACATGTATTGTATTGGTATAGACATGGCAACTCTATGTCATATTATTACTCTGAGACTGACACTAACTTTATATTAGGATTATCATTGTTCCTGAACTATTATTTTGTTCAGAACACAGAATACTGATACTTGTTTCTGTAGTCTGTGGTTCAGAACGGGATTATTGTTGTTACTGTTTATCTATATTGGTGTCGAAGCTGTACTATAAATATACAAAAATAAATTTTGAAAATATATCTGCTTTGACCAAACCTGTCAGGGATATGGCTTCTTTTGAATGTGGAAGGCAAATCAAGTTGGAGATCCAATCTGTTGGTGATGAAGTTCCTTTTCAAAAACTTGACGTGAAATCTGAACCAAGTGATGCTGAAATGTTCAGTGAATGTGGAAGAAATGGGGATGCCTCTGATACTAACATACCTACCAACGAATTGGACGAGAACGATGAATTTAAAGTGAATATGCCTATGGATCAATTTGATCCTGAAGAAGTCAAAATTGAAGACACTTTTTTTATGCCTTACCTTGATCTCAAATCTGAAAAGTTCGAGAACGCAATAATGGCAGGTTCCAATTTGAAAGCATGTAAAGAAGAATTATTTAGTCATGAAAATGGGTCCAGTAATAGCTGGCAAAACCATAATGAGTCTCAAGCCATACTATTCGAAAATATGACTGAGGATTTGAAGCCTTCTGTTGGTTTTACCACAGGTAAGTTTCAAAATTGCTGTTTTTAACTGTTTCAGTACATTCAATTTCACCTACCCCATATGAAATAACATGATAAGTGAAGTTTCATTAGGATGATGATCTCAGTTGCAATATACTAAAGTGCATTATTTTTCAATTTTAAAATTAACGGGTAACACAAATTCAACAGATTTTCGTAATAAATTATATGAATAGAAACAATTACATCTAACTAACTTGCATGAAGTAAAACTAACTCATAGGTGAAAAATAACAATGACAAAATAAATTTACTGATATGCGAGAATTGAAATAAAGATTAAACGAACGATGAGGATATGAAGATTCAAGAATTTAGGAAGTTAATGTTTATTTACATTTATAATTAATTTGTGAGAGAGCGTATTGCAAACTTTAATTTTGTTTTGTTTAATGAGAGAAAGTCCAAATCGACTCTTTTACCACCAATAGCAACTCTAGATAGGGGAGAGTGTTTGCCATATTTACATCGATGAAAATCTTTGCATTGTTTCCTCAGGTTTGAAAATAATAATTAATCATCCCAAATTAATTTTTTTATATGTTTTGTGTGTTATTTTTTAAGTATATTGAGTATATTAAGTCACTTGAAAACCAAAGAGGAAACTTTGATTTTTCAACCCGCACAACAGGTATACAAGTGTGCATATCATAATACAGCACCTTGTAAAAATTATCAACTGCATTTGCTTGTCAGTTATAGTACCCTATAGTTCGCTACAGTTTATTTCAGCCAAGTAATAATTTAGGCCTGTATAGTCACCTGTTTTAAAATTGTATCTAAAACTATCGAAAACTAATTCTGCATGGACTTTTTCAGAATTGACAACTATATTTATAGCTGGAGCTATAAGGTAAGGAGGTAATAATATATCATTTGACAATTCAACAGTGAAACTTTCATTCACATTTGAAAAAATCAAATCCAAATTGTATTCACCTGGTAACAATATTTTATTATCTAATGTCATCAATAGCTAAACAATGATCTTCATAGGCTCTCAAATCAACTCCAGATGGAAAGTAGTGATTACCAATTATTGTTTTGTCTCTACCATGACAAATCATTACAAAAACGTGTTCAATATTATTTTGAGTGAGCAAGATGTTTCACATACATATGTCGAGCTAAACAAGCAGACACGTTTCGTATCACATATTAATTTTCCATTTCCTTGTGATTCTATGTTGAGCGCATTTGAATATTTTAAAATTTCTTTTGAAAAAGCCACGACCAGTATATTATGCTTGTTTGTGCGTTCTGACTCCCACCGTATCTAAGTTTTGCAAGAAGGAGGTTACTTCTTTTTTCTACAAAGGGCTGCCTGGTGAATTATGCACTGATACAATATTAGACCTGAGTTTATATCCCTGATTCTCTTCACTACACCTTTTTCTTTGCTAATCATTGCTGGGGCCCTGTCATTTGAAAGCGACACCATTTTATCTTAACTAATGTTAAATTTAGTAATAAATTCATCAATGACCTTGAATAAATCTTCTCCTCGAGTGTAACCTTTCAATGTCAATATTGCTAGCAACCCTACGAGCCTGACTGCCAAGAGGAAAGTTTTTGTGGAATTTCTGATGAGTTGTTTTGTAGTGTGGCTTCAAATTCCCACTTCTAACAACAGCGACAGTTTTATTGTATATAAGGCACACTGGAACCGCTTGAGGCCTATCAAGCAGGGTAAAACAATATTGTTTATTCAATTTTGCCAGTAACTTCTATTTTCACTGTCCACTTCACGCTTTTTAGAATCCATATTAGCATAGGTACGAAAATATGAAAACGCGAAAAATCACAAAACAAATGAATGTTTGCTCCGCGGTGTTCGCTACGACTGGCAGTCTGCTACCCCCGCGCAATAGTTGCAAGCGCGCACAAACACACTTACACACAGGGAAGATACAAAACTAATAAAACCATATCAGTTGCAGGTACTTGTAAACTGGACAGGTTGACTAGGCAACTTGAAATGAAATAAGTACATACTTGGTATATAACACATTACAATATTTGGCGGCCCTATGTCCGACTTTTCGCAGTCTGAAAACGGACCGCGGTCCGCCTGTTGCGAACTATTGCTCTAGCCGTCGTCATTCTTCATTGCAAACTGCAATAACCTTCAATAAGAATGCTGAATAAGATGTCATTTGTGATGCAGATGCCTTCTACGATATCTTAAAACAATGCAGATTTCTTTTCTATTCGTGTCAATTTTGAATCTGTGAACTGGGATAAATTGTTTTTGGGTATGTCACTCGAGAGATGGTAAAAACTATTTATGACACATTCTGTGTACAGTATTTGATTTATTCAGCCCCAAAAAGAAAATATCTAGAAAATGTTCTATTGTTTACTTTATAAGAAAAGACCTTCTTAATCTATCAGAAAGCTTCACATAAGCTACAAATCTCATGAAACTCAAAGAAAACTATTTGCAATTTTCTGAATACAGATCCAGGTGGAAATCACTCTCAAAGGAATGTTATTTCATTATATGAAAGATACCGAAGCTGAAATATAATCTAATCTTCCATACTTTTGGAAGTATATTGTTTTAAAAAAAGTACTGAAAAATAATATATAAAAAAGAAGTAACGCGAGAATTGCATAAAATGTGTTCCCACATCTACAGAAAAAAAATATAATACAATTGTCTCATGTCACTAGTTTTGCTTTCTATATGCTTTCCAATGAAAACAGTAAGTCAGAAATGGATGTGGGTAACCCTCATTCATGTTTTGTAACCTTTAATTAATATAAATTTACTTCATACATATGTAATTTTTTCACAGATACTGGAAACATCCCTGCTGAAATAAAGGAAGAAACTATATTTGAGGAGAAGGAAGAGATTTTCACTGAAAATATTCCATCCGATCCAGATGGAACGGAGTTTGTTGTTGAAAATGATCGTGTAAAACATGAGATGGTACCCACAATAGTCAATGATCAATACTATTCTACAAACTATTTGAATTCAAAAACCAGTGAAAAACTGCTTACTGACGAAAAACCATTCCAGTGTAAAATCTGCTCTAAATCATTTATTCAGGAAAGTGCTTTAAAGTACCATGAAAAGACACATAGAGGTAGAAAGCCGTTTCATTTTAAAATTTGCTCGAAATCATTCGCTAAACCTGGTGCTTTAAAATACCATAAAAAAATTCACACTGAAGATAAAGAATTTCAGTGTAAAACATGCTCAAAGTCATTCATTCAAAATAGTGAATTAATTAGACATGAAAGAACTCATTCTGGTGAAAAACCGTTTCAGTGTCAAAAATGCTCAAAATCGTTCACTCGAAGTGATCATTTGAAATACCATGAAAAAATTCATACCGGGGAAAAATCATTCAAGTGTGAAATCTGCTTTAAATCATTCTTTCACAGTCATGGTTTGAAACTCCATGAAAAAAATCATACTGGCGAAAAATCTTTCAAGTGTAAAGTCTGCTCAAAATCATTCAAACACGATAGTTCTTTGAAATACCATGAAAAAACTCATACTGACGAGAAACCATTTCAATGTAAAATTTGCTTGAAATCATTCATTCAAAGTATTGATTTGAAATACCACGAAAAAATTCACACTGGAGAAAAATCATTCCAGTGTAAAATATGCTCAAAGTCATTCATTCGAAATAGAGATTTAATTAGACATGAAAGAACTCATTCTGGTGAAAAACCCTTCCAGTGTCAAATATGTTTAAAATCGTTCACTCGAAGTGCTCATTTGAAATACCATGAACAAATTCATACTGGGGAAAAATCATTTAAGTGTAAAATCTGCTTTAAATCATTCTTTCTCAGTCATAGTTGAAAATTCATGAAAAAAATCATACTGGCGAAAAATCTTTGAAGTGTAAAGTCTGCTCAAAATCATTCAAAAATGGCAGTTCTTTGAAACACCATGAAAAGATGCATACTGAAGAGAAACCATTTCAGTGTAAAATTTGCTTGAAATCATTCATTCGAAATAGGGAATTAATTACACATGAAAGAACTCATTCTGGTGAAAAACCGTTTCAGTGACAAATATGCTCAAAATCGTTCAGACAAAGTGGTAATTTGAAATACCATGAAAAAGTTCATACTGGGGAAAAACCCTTTCAGTGTAGAATATGCTCAAAGTCATTTATTCAAAAAAGTAATTTAAGTAAACATGAAACAACTCATTCCGTTTCAGTGTAAATTTTACTCAAAATCGTTCATGTGAAGTGATAATTTGAAATGTCATGAAAATATAAATACTGAAGAAAAACCCTTTCAGTGTAAAATATGCTCAAAGTCATTCATTTTAAGAACTCATTAAAAAAGAACATGAAAACATACATACTTGCACAAAATATTTGAGTGTGAAGTCTGCTTCAAATCATAATTTGAAACGCCATGAGAAAATTCTTACTGGTGAAAAATCTTTCAGTGAAAGAAAATCATTAATTCACCGCAGTTCTTTGAAATTCCATGAAGATATTAATACTTATTCATTGAAGTGGTTTGATGTATCATTAAAAAGTTCACACCGGCAAAAAATCATTTCAGTGTGTAATATTCTCAAAGTCATTCATTCAAAATAGAGTATATTTCCCCATGAAAGGACTCATTCAGGAGCAAAACCGTTTCAGTGTAAATTTTGCTCAAAATCATTCAATCTAGTGATAATTTGAAATGCCATGAAAATATTCATACCAGCAAAAAACTTTTTCGCGTAAAATATAATCAAACTCATTCATTCTAAGAACTTAACTGAAAAATCATGGAAAAAATCCATACCTTGGACAAAACATTTGAGTGTTGAATCGTTCAGTTGAAATTGTCATTTAAGGACGAAAAAAATCATATTAGGTAAAAGCTATTTTACTTTGAAATGTAGTCAAAAATGGTTATAGCTTTTTGAAACTATAGTTACACTTTTAACTCGTATTAGTATCAGGTATTGCTTGAACTGGTAATCAGCACTCCAATTATAAAAACGTTTGCTTGTGTTTTAAATAAAGTGATTTTTTTATTTTGGATTATCTAAGTGCTGAAAAATATTCTACAAAACTATCCAGTTGATTTCAAGTACATTGCAGTTATTCCAAGTTAGAAGATAGTGCAACATTCCACGTGCTTTTAGAAAAAAACTGCTTTATCTGAATAAAAACATTGAATCATTATATTTATCACTGTGGACAAAAAGAAATTCTCTGAATGTCTATAGGAATATAATTCTGAACAAGTGTTTTTGTGATGGCTGTGAAAAACTTGTATGCAGTAACGTAGGATGTGGGGATCTAACTAGTTCTGAAATAAAATGTCTCCTACTAAAAACTAAACGTAGAATGGTATTTCTATGTAATGATTGTGAATCAGGACCTGGAAAGTTCCTATTCGTATGAAACAAATAAATGAAATGAAGGAAACCCTAGAGAAATTCATGAATGTTTCACAAAACACAAATACATACAAACATTAATTTATAAGTTTGAAAACGTCCTTATAGGACAAAACTGCAGTGACGTTAGTTACAAATAAATGTGGTAAAAAACAGAAAGTTTCAATTCTCTTTTCTTCATTATGATTTCCTGCCACATAGTAATGGCTACATCCATCAATTTATTAAATCTGGAGAATATAAAAGTATTCAGAGTGAGTAAAATTATTCTTAATTAAAAAAGGTTCCTAAAAGTTACTCTGGGAACTCGAAAGATGTTCATACTGAATTGAAAAATGAATCAAATAGGAATCCAAGCATCAATATTTATAGCAATCAAACACGTAAACAGAGGTATTATCATAAATTTGTAAAAAATAAACTCTAGGAACTCAAATCTAAAGGGGATAAATTAAAAACAATTAGGTTTATAAACGATAAACCCACCATCTTCACCAATACCCAAATTACAAAAAAACAGATAATCCTAGTATACTTTTTAACTGTGACATAAGTTATGTCAACAACAATAGAACAGAATCCAATTGGCATAACTTTAAAAACATCCATAATGAGTTTGTAAATTCTCTAAAAGCTAAAAAAAAATGCTATTTTTCTGTGACAAAATTGACATGAATGAAAGAAATCCATTGTTGATGTTTAAAGAACTCAAGGAAAATTTTAATATGAAAAATAATTCATCCTTGTTTAGTCAAAAATGGTCAAATAAGCATTATAAGAAAGGATGATGAAATTGCAGAATATTTCAATTGATATAATTGGGGATATAATTGAAAGCATTGATGAGACTCAAGTAAGATATGTTTGACTATGATTAGAAAGCATCTTTGCACAGTTTCAGAAAATAGAATTAGATGATCTCACAAAACTCATTAATAACTTGGAAAATAAATCTAGGAATGAAATAATTGATACAAAGTTTTTAAAAGTACATTGGTGATGTGTTGTTACATTTTATCGATATACCATTGGAGTATGGAGTTTTTCCTGATCAACTAAAAACTAGTGCTGTTATAACTATCCAAAAGGTTTTGAATACGGTGAAATCTTGGGAATATTGACCAATTAATACCTTACGTAAAATATTAGAACTGCTAGTAGGTATATCAGTATATTACAATACTTGAATATTAATAATTTTATCTTTGAAAATTAATGAGGTTTTCGACAAAATCATTCATGTTAATTATTATTGCTATTACTGAATGGAAAGAAAGTGTTGATAAAGGTGATTATATAATTGCAGTATTCTTAGATTTGAAACAAACTTCTGATAGGAAAATGAGTATACTTGAGTGGTTCAAAAATTATCTCAGCAATCTTAAACAAATAACTTATATCAACCAAAGTTTTCTCAACATGTTGAAAATTCATTTGGCGTTCCACAAGGTACTGTTTTGGGACCGCTATTGTTCTTATTGTATGTAAACAACATGCATCTTTTCCATTCCTGTGACTTTTGTAGTAATTTGGAAAATGCTATGGAAAATGCTATCAACAATTCATTCCTATTTAACAATAACCTTGAACTTATCATAAATAAAACTAAAGCAATGATATCATCTACACCACATAAGATAAAATATGTTAATATAGACCAATATATGCTTTTAATAAATGGTGAAAAAATCACATTTGTAAACGTGATTCATTATTTGGGTTTCATGTTAGATAACACTCTTTATTTCACTGCCAATTTTAATTATATTTACAAAAAAATTTCGAAGAAAAAGATATATTTCTTTATTACAGTCTCATCTGAGCTATATACTCTACTCTAGATTAACGGTTTATAATATAATTATTCAACTTTGATTTCTGTGTAAGTATTCCTTCGATGCTAACAGAATTTCGAGTCTACAGAAATTGCAGAATCAAGGATGCATACGATCTTAAGGTGTAACCAATATACATATATTATTTTCATGTTCGACTCATTAAAATGGTTACCTCGTTCACAGGCAGATAGCGCGATGACAAACCTTGTTGTTTGTTGTCCGCTTCATCCTAGTTCAAGGAATGATACTCTGAAGGAATTCGATTTTCAATTATCGGAAATCATCGACTTTATTATGTTGATGATAGACACTACCTTTGCACTGACAAGTGGCCAAACAGCCCGAAACCAGTGTGCAAGCGTGTCCCAATAACTGAAAATTTACTGCGGCATTTATATTGCCAACAGCATATGCAGGAATAACTTCAATGAAGAATCCTGCACTGACATCGTGGGATATAATCCAACGCCCTTCGTGGTATTAGACAGGGGAGTAGATGTTTTCTGATAGGTGTCACTCCATTAACCTACAGCGTAGGGAGTTGAGACTAGCCTGAAGGAATTCTTTTATATTATTTCATTAAAATGGTTATCAGTGTCACAGACATTATACTTGAAATCTATAATTTTTATTTTTAAGTCTTGAATAAGTTGATGCCACAATACTATAATGATTTTATTGTCTTTAAATTTCTAACTCATAATCATCAAACGAGAGGGAATACAGGATAACTTCACATACCAAAATACAATCTCTAAATAATTTGGGAAGCTGAATATACATATTAAAATGTGTGAATGAATCGAAGTGTTTTGTATTACAGTGTATAATTGTAAATTCTTATTGCAATACTATGCACTTTAATGCAAATACAATACATACAAATAAAACTAGTCTTGTTATGCATATATAAGATCTAATCACTAATATTTGTTCTGATATTATATTATCATATATCTATTTATGTTTACGGATCTATGTACGTGTTATTTATATCTTCTTTTGTTATTGATTTTTTTCTTTTTTCAATTGTATGTATATTAGGATAAGTTTCTTTCATTCATTGAAATATGAGTGATAGATACTCCTATTGTGTAATGTACATACATCATTTTCAAATTTTCACCGTTTTACTGTGTAATTAACTTTTTATTGTATTGTATATTACATTTTATATGACTTGTTTTCTATGTAATCATCATATGAAAATAAATTGATATTATTATTATTATTATTTATTTTTTAGAACTGGTTTTGATCAAAATTGTTATGGGTGGGTTTTTCTAATAACCAGCTCTCTATGAACAACAAACATTTATTGTGAACATTTGACTTTTTTTCAGTTTATCATTTATTAATATTGCTATGTATTAATTGCTATGAATTAATATGTATTCCTCTCTTAACAGAATTACTCTACTTAACGAATCGAATCACTCAAAATAATTACAGAGTTTTCACAATAAATTTCATCCAAAACGTGTTTTGCTACAGAGTAGCAGTTACCATTCTACAATATATATTTTAAATAACTCCATATCTCTTATATAACTCTATAGAATGAAGACACGATTGAAGAAGCCATTGTATGGCAAAATGTGTTGCATCTTAAGAAAGCCCCTACGGGTTTTTTTGGCCACCTGGTATCTCAAACTCCTACGATGTGTTTTAATGACACAAAACATGTTTTCCATCCAACGTATACTCATATATTACTCTATATAAAAGAGACTGTAAAATAGCTCAATGTGCCAGCAACTGATGAAGCTAACGTTAAACGAAACGCATTGTGAAAGCCCTTATAGTTATCAAGTGTCAAAGTATTCATGAATGTAATTGAGTCTAAAGACTGTATCAGCAAAACGAATATTTTGAATAAAATTCGAAACTTTCACCTCTCCCACCGTTCCTACATAGTCGAATGTGGGAAATCCATAGGTAAAAACAAATTTTTCCCTGCCTAACCAAGCTCCGCATGGGGCTTTCAGAATTTGTATTAGATGGAGTTTCTTTATAAAAATAAAAGCATATAACAATATAAAACGCCCTTTAATAAACCATGTCAAGTATTCCAGATTTGAAGAATAGTAAGTAGTAAAGCCAGTGGTATGCGAACGATAAATACCCTGTTGGCTATAGACACATTTATAGAGAGAGTTGTTTATGTACAAATGATGTGCTTCATAAATAGAAATGATATTATATCTGAAAGTCATGTTTTAGAACTGGACATAATTGTGAAAAATCGTTCAAAGTGTTTTATTTGTCTGGAAAATATAGACAGCTCATAATAGGTTGTTTTAGCCTCAGAGTAATAATAAGACATAGAGTTGCCATGCCTATACCAATACAATACATGTATTTTGAAACGGGTATCGTACTATCCTTTTCTATACAACTCAGCGAAGGGTGGTGGCGGGTAATGAGGGGTTATTGAGAGTTTGTTTATATTTGAAGTAAGTTGGACTATAAAACAGTGGCGGATGGTTCACTTGATAATCGGAGGGATATCATATATTTATAAAATATATCATTTCAGGTGAAAATGTATTCTGTTTAAATAGTTCCTAGAGGTAATCTGATTTATCACTGAGGATTATGGAAATGAGGCCAGTTTTTCTACCACCTACTAGATTTTTATTCATGTATGGCTTTATGATAAAGCGCGTGGTTTTTACTTGGTTAAAATCAAATTATTTC
>WOGP01008619.1:0-11127 GCA_015342065.1 Leptinotarsa undecemlineata
TCCTTAGCTCGCACAAGTTTCTCAACTTCTGAGAGTTGTCGTTCGTATGGGGGCGGCAGCTGATTAACGGAAAAACAGATTTTAAACAGATTTTATATTTATTTCATCTTTTATCTTTATGTTTAGAAAAAATGGCCACTGATATTATCCGATTTCGGAGAGGGGGCCTGAAGGAAGGCAGCAGGCGCGCAAACGAGGGTTACAAATGAGGCAGCAGGCGCGCGTGTTGAAAATGTAAAGTGAGTTCGAATTATATCAAGGAAGTTACGTATAGCGCCATCTGCCCGCGAATAGATCAAGCAATAATGTCGATAATTTTGTCAAATACAGATCATGAACTTGTGAGTTACAAACAATTAAACATACATACGAATAAAGCTAATATAAAACGTGTAAAAACCAAATCTTAGCAAAAAGCAGCCTAAGATTTCATAAATTTGTCGAAAGCAAAGGTGGTCAACTTTTCATTGGGTTTCAGTGTTAACATTATAACATTTTAAAATCGGGGTCTCAACATGATGCATTGAACCATATGTTCTATTTCAAGTATATGAATTCATGTCGGTATGTACGAGAACATAAACTGAAAACCATAAAAGATTATCGAACGGCATATGGATGTCGAAGATTATCAAATAATTGTCATTAAAAAAACCGGTTAGTGTCATTGATGAAACGCAAAGCGGAACCAGGCGGCAAAGATTCCTTACCAAAAATTCGTTTAATGGGAAGATAGTTTCAAAAATATGTGGAAATATTCTGATTCAACTTGAAAAATATAATTATATGTAACTGTTCTTATCATCTTTAGATCTTAACGATTAAAGTCACCTCAACTTTTCAAAAAACAACCGAGAAATGTCTGTGTGTTATTTTGACAGTCATTTGGTTTCAAAACTATAACAAATAAACGAGTTCAATTTAAAAATGGAAATGAATGATTTTCAAACTTGAAATTCTATGCCGACGATAATTTGAAGATAAAAAAAGCAAATTATACAAAATATTCATCTAAAAAAACTGTTTCAGTGCGGTATTCGAAAAATGAGGTGATTTTTCATTTCCTTCATTTCATATAATACACTTGTGTTAGCGTTTTTCCTATCTTTGAATTAGTCCTGAAATGCGCTTTTTGGTATGTGCTTGAAGTCTCTTAGCGATTCGATTTCATGCCCTCAATCATTGCAAAACACCGTCCTTTCATGGGTCTCTTCAATATTGGGAACAGGAGTAAGTCACAGTGGGTCGAATCTGGTTAATACGGTGCAATGTTAATACAAGCAATGACGAGTAGGCAGGTGCATTATGCAGAAGCCAAGTATTTTTTATCCACAATATGCTACTCAGTACCGAAGAAATAATAGTGACATTTCCAAATTAAAATACAGTTGGAAAGCTTTTTGTCTCGAAACAAAAAACTGAAACACCACAAGTAATTCGATAAATTATTGTGTACAAATTGAACTGTATAAGCTGTCATAAATGCTATGTTGGTCAAACCAGGCGGTGTCTCAAAACACGAGTTTTAGAACACATGAGAGAATCTAAGAAACTGAATATGCAAAACCCCACAGCTCTCATTGAAAATAAAGAATTTGGACACATTTTTGATTTTGATAGTCCAGTTATTCTAGATGTTCAACCATGTTCATCAAAAATACTTTCAAGCGAAATGATACATATCCTCAAATGCGATAGTGTTAACACTAGAAGATATGTAGATGGCCTTAATACTGCTTATTTAAATTCGATACATAAACTACCTGAATAATTTACACTTTTTTCATCCTTTTTCTTTCTGCCATTGATTGAAAAACAGGCACCACCGTATCAGAATCACAGATAAATCAATTTCTTTTGTTTCATGTCGTTACGTGTTGATATTGTTTAAAAAATTTGTTGTTGCAATGTTTTCAATTTTTATGTTCTAAATACGTTTCTGTCTGATGGTTTTTAAAATAGTATTATCATCAACATGAAAAAACTACTTTTCGGTGAGTAATTTGATTAAGGACTCATTATTTCCTGTGAAATTGAAACGATAATAATCGTATAAGTTTTATGGAAGGTTATGAAAATTGATTGTTACAGAGCCCTGAAGAAGAATTTGATTGAATTCGAAACGTCGGCAAAAATACAATTGTTTTTTTAAGGAGAAATTCATCCTGTTACCCAACCAATCCCATTATACAAAAAATGACTGAATCACTAAACTAGTTAACTGAATAAGTTTTTAATCATCATTCAATAGTAGCTGAACATGATGCACTTTTCCAAATTGATTTAACGTTCTTGGTGAACTTAAAGGTTGAATAGTTTTATCGCTAGCGACACCCCCGTACATAATCTCGAATTAGAATAATTCTGTATCTTCAGTGCATCTTCTTCCTTGCTTATAGCCATCAATCATTTCTCAAATGTTCGTTCATTCAACTATAGAATTGAATTTCTATATGAACTCGTTCAAAATCCTTTCATCAGAACTATTCTGAATTCATTCAAGCTTTTCTCCTATGCCCTAATATAATTGTGACAGTAACCTCTTGTATTTCTCCTGTATAACGAATTCCAGACAGGAATGGAAAAGCGAGGACGACAATGCCCTTGATAATCGTGTCAACTACGGAACGTATAACGATGACACTAATTCCAAGCTGGTATAGAGTAATACAGGTACAACAATAGATCCCAACTAGCTGTTGTAGCGCAAATTGCTGAGGGGTAATAATCCGCCTAGACGATGATATCTATCTCGTGGTGTATTTATTTAGGAGTATGAATAATGTATGGTGTCGGTCCTATTGTTGAGTGTTGTCTCTCTCTTTCTACTTTGCTGAGCTTTCCTACACCAAGAGAAATTGAATTTTGCCTCCGTTAAGGAAGACAGTTTCCCTGTTCAGTAGAAGGCAGACTCTTGATTTAATCGTCGGTGTCTGGAGCTGGCTACCATCTAACTATTTTTTCATTGTCTATTATGTCTATTTTGCATAAAACCCCATTTTCCACCATTCATAGGTATCTTACAGGGACAACTGAGTTTGCTATCACTGATACGGTTGAAAAGTTATTCAAAAACGACAATGAAATTTCATGAACCATACCGAAAACTTGTCTATACAAGAAGTAGCGGAATTATATATTTTCTCATGATTCATTTACGTTTTAGTACACATTATGGATCTCTTCAGTTTGAAAATTGCAAATATTCTAGGGAATTTACCAAATGAAAACTATCATCAAAAATTCATATAGTCCTTTTTGATTAAACTTCAAGTAGGATAATCAATAATTTCTGATTTCTGTAGGCGGTTGATACTATTCCGCTCCTAATATTACCTTACAAATGCATAATAAATGTTTTTCTTAATGAAATTTCCAACTCGATATGAAATGCTATTTCAATATTGAATTCTGCATTCTTCCTCAACGAATATTTTCTTCAAAATAAAATACATTTTGTCACCAATGGTTGTCAAAAATTATGATATTGAACCAATACACAAAGGTATTCGATGTTATATATAGTAAATTAATCGATTTTGGTGTCACTAAAACATATATTGATGAAATCAGAACAGCGATTTTGTTACAAGTGACCTAAGTATTTTTCTGAAAAGATTTTATTCGCGACCCTTAGTTGATCCTCTATGGCCATACTTGTCAGTGGAGCTTAACCCTCAGTGAATCCCAGTAGGTTTCCGCCTTACACCCATCACTGCTTCCCCTTGATGGGCTCACTTGTCATCTATCACTTGTCAGCTGCCACTCCTCATCCATCATATGTCACTTGACAACTGTCACTTGTCGAAAGATTTCGCCACGGGCGCCAAATGTTACTGAGTAATTATGTCACTTGTCAATTGTCAGTTGTATATTCGCCAAAATATGTCGTTAAATCAGTGCAATGTCAGTTGTTATCTGCGGTCGGTACGCTTAAGTTGTCAACTGTCGTCAAATCAGTGCTAATTTGTGAACTGTGACTCATCGAAGCTGGGAAAAGAAATGATTCGTCAACGTTGGTTCAATGGATACTCGATTCAAGAGTGGTCCATGATTTGGGTATATTCTTCGATTTGAGGCCTGTTTGGTAAAAAAAAGTAGGATGTGGCTGGAAGTTAGTGGGAGGGTGGAGTCGAGGGTTGAGGATTGATGGTGAGGGTTGACGTTGATGGTTGGGGGCTGAAGTTGACAGTGGAGCTCAACCTCAGTGAATCCTATCGAGTCTCCGTCCTAAACCCATTACCGCTCCACCTTAATGGGAGTTATTTGCCATATATCACTTGTCATCCATAACTAGTCATATATTACCTGAATGGAATGAATTGAAAACAATTTTGTTTAAATACCACTGGTAGACTTTATTTATAAGACCGGTTTCGGGTTTGACCCCAGCATCAAGTATTAAAGTGTCACTTGTCGGAAGATTGCGCCACGGGCGCCAAATATTACTGAGTAATGACGTCATTTGTCAATTGTCCGTTGTTTATCTGCCAGGGATGTCAAATATCGTTGAATCAGTGTCAATGTCAATTGTTTACTGCGGTCCGTACGTTTGAGTTGTCAACTATTGTCAAATCAGTACTGACTTGTCAACTGTGACTTATCGACGGTGGTAATAGAGATGAGTCGTCAATGTTGGTTCAATGGATACTCGATTCAAGTGTGGTCTATGATTTGGGTATGGATGTTCAATTTGAGGCGTTTTTGGTGAAAAAAGTGGAGTTAGTGAGAGGGTGAGGTCGAGAGTTAACGATTGATAATTAGGGTTTAGGTTGAGGGTTGGAGGCTGAGGTTGAGGATGATTATTTATGGTGTAGAGCGAGAGTGACGGGTTGATACAGAGAATTGAAGGAAATAAATAGGCTTGTTATACTCATGTGTCACTCTACTTTTTCCACGTATTAAATGTAATGTGATGTATGCCTTTTTTGAAGTAAGTAACTTTCTTACTTGACTAAGGAACTGACGCGGACACATTTCTAAGGTTGGCACTGATACAACAGTTGGCTAACCCAGCACTTCGACACTAGTGCAGCTGACAATAAACTTTTTTCAAATTAGGGTCAACTTGCCAATAAGATCATGAAATCACAAAAAATCAGCTGATACACCACTTTCTCTAAAAATATCAAATTAATGATTTCTTGGCAAATCCATTTTTCGTCAGGTCTTAAATGAAAGACAAACACTTAGAGAACATCTACAATGATAATTAGTTTTTTCCCCTCCCAGCTATTATTGGTATCGGTGACTCACTAATTTCAGAAATATAATGTCGGACTAGAGCGAAACGACCTTTCTAAATCGTGTTAATGAGGGTGAATAATATATTGATAATTTCATAAGGTGTGTATGGATATATAATATCGCGTGAATCTAATGGATATTCTTGGCGAGGAATTGGAGAAATTAATTCAGAACAGTGAAGAATTTACAAAGAGTACAATTAGAGGTGAATTGGATGGTTCGCTCTTGAAAAGTATTCCCACTTCCGAAAGTTTTGTTAATCAACTGAAATGAAGTTAATAAGAAAAATATTTTCGTAATTGGTTTCAATTGACGTTATCAAAACCTTCATTTTCGTCAAGCTCAGAGTATAAAGTATTCATAATGAATTTTATGCTCTGGTTTTTCTCATTCGCAAGTTAGTTTTTTGGAAATTTCTTTTGAGTGGGTAACGTGATACTCAAATACTACATAAAGAGTTGAAAAATATACCTTGATATACATTTCCTTTCCAGTACATATGAAATATTAGTTCGACATTGGATGAAAAAAAGTATGAGGTTTGTTCCAATATTTTTTCCACATATCTTGTTCAGAAAATTGTATTGTACTGTATTCACATCGAAATTCCTCTTATAATGGAGGCAATAAAGTCCACATAAATTTTATTATGGCTCTAAGTATGAAAGTTTACAGCGAATGTCACCATCCGCAGAGGAGAAATTTCATAAGGGATTTCTTGAAACATACCATTTTATTGGTTTACTGATATCAGTTGACATTGTTTCAAGATGCAATAAAAGTTTGTCAATGGCGGAAATTTCATAATGAAATTTCGTCTACAGTTCTGAAGTGGGTTTATTGGATAAGACATAACAGGAGCTGAAAACTTTTTACTACATCCGACTCATGGATATTGCCGTCTTTAAATCGATTTCATGTTGACTACTTCCTCTCTATCCTATCCTATTGTGCTTCGATGGCGAAGACAACCAGAGAAACACCTTGTCTAGTTGTCTAACTGATTGCTTCAATGAATTCCATATGTATGAATTCCTGAATGTTTTATCAGAAAATATCAGATTTTATCTTCTTGACACATGGATTGAAACTATTATTTCATTCTTTTCAGTACTTTGAAGAAAGAGAAACCCATTTTGATAACTTTTTTGAACAGACCATAGTTATCGAGATGAAAGCTAAGATCAGGAATGGGAAATGTTTCTCCTGACAAAAATCAAGTATTTTTCATAAAAGAGCTCTAAAACAAAGCATATCAAAGTTATCATTTCAACCTTTTTCTTTAAAAAATTATATAAATACTTGAAAAAAATGAATGAAAAAATACATTCAACATTTAAAGGGATTCGTTTCTATTAACCCATTTGGCAACATCGGTTATAGCTAATAAAGGACGATGAATCTGTTACATGTATGCGACAAACAAAGATGCCTGCTGTTCTGTTTACTTATGTTCCGAGTTCTGAGACATTCTGTGACATATGATATTTTGTGCGCCTACCTTGTCTTCCTCTATATGAATAAATAACAAAACAACTATTGTTTATGCGGCTTGTGGAGGTAGTATTGAACAATGATTTATATTTTGCCTCAATTTGATACTATTGACATGATTCTTCTTTTCCTAGCATACTACCAACCTGAACTCCGATCTAGCATTCTAGGCACTGTTGCCAATATGTGATTTAGAAACAAATCCTTTAAAAATTAAAAGCCAACATTCGAAACATCAATTTGAATACTTTTGGAAGTGAATTTGAAAAACTCATGGACTGAACTCAACTTTATTTTGTTCAAACTTGCATTCGCTGTAATAACCCAAATTGAGGGAGAGTCGTGTGCTGCATTTTATCATTTTCGACGTTCAAACATTTCGCACGTAATCATAAAAATTCCATATATATCTGTTTACAAGACTTTTTCATTCTAGTGGTATTTGATTTGTTCATTTCTCAACGGTTTCTGAACTATTTCTATTAGCAATACATCATTATTTTCTGCTACTTTTCGTCTCATATAAGCTCTTTCAAGAGGAATTTCCAAACTTTGACAATTGATAACGGTCATCTTGTTGAAAGTATATCACTCAAATGGTTTGTTGTTTATGTTAATGATATATTCATTTACTAAAACAAATAACAGTCAATTACATAATACATAATAATTTAAGTAGGTAGGTAAATGGTTTTTATGATATTTTTGTACATAATTCTCAAAGTATTATAAAATGAAACGAAATATAAATGAATAAACATGAATGATAATCCACAAAAACATATGCTGGTCGTGGAACAATGAAACAGAATAATGATAGTGAATACTAAAGGATAAAGTGTATACGTGTTGAGGAAAGATCAATTATCATATACATATAATTATATGCATATACACACACATACACATATACATATTGAAGAAAACTTAGTCTGCAATAAAAACGGAGACCTCTGTAGAACAGATTGTATTGTTTCGGAAATTATTCTTTATATCGATCAGTTGATGGGTGAATGATCTAGGAAGGTTCAAAATCCAATTTTTTAGTTCTTTCTTGAATAGGCTTAGCGAGTTGATTATTTTCAGTTCACTGAGAATTTCATTTTATACTCTGGGTTTCAGGAAATATGGTGAACGTTGGGATTTTACTTTAGAGACAAAAGGTAATTTCTTTTTCGAGTATTATATATATGCATATAGTAATTTATAGATCCTAATTTTTTCTGCTTCACTATCAAGACGTTCAAAAATAATTGTGCAATATCTAAAAGTTGATAGTTGATAAATTCCAACACTTGAATATAATCGATCTTTAGAGTATACTATCAGTATCCATTCCTGGAAAACGTCAAGATCGTTCATTTGATTATTGTAGGCACTCCCCAAGCTATTAATCCGTACCTCAATTGTGATTCCGCCAGTGCGAAGTATAAAATTCTCAAGTATCTTACTTCAAAAAATTTCTTGATGAGTTTTAACTTTTCTATGAGACTTCTCAATTTGAAAGTGAGCTTTTTCTTGTGAGTGTCCCATTTCACGTGACCTTTTAGACGCCCAAGTATTTTATGTTTTTTATTATGGGTATTATTATTGTCGGTGATTGATAGATGTGAAATATTTGGAAAATTAGTTTTGATGATTGAAAACGGAAAATAATATGTCTTATCGAAATTAATCATGAGTAATTTGGAGTTGAACCATTGTTTTATTTTGAGAAAATCTTCCTCAACTCTGCCAAACATCTGTTCCAAATTTTTACCAGAATAGAAGATTGGGGTGTCATCCGCGAAGCTGATTATGTGGTCTTCTGTATCAGCATTGAATGAATTATTTAGGTATATGTTGAATAAACTGAGGCCCTGTACTGTACTTTGTGGGACTCCAAATTCCATAGTTCCAAAGTAACTGAGTCTGCCGTCAAATTTTACGCATTGCTTTCTTCTTTCTAGTTAACATTTCATCAGTTTATATATATTGCCCCTCAAACCTACACTTTCAATGGATTCCAAGAGTTTCTGGCAACACACTTTATTGAAAGCTTTTGCAAGATCCACGAATATGCACAAAAAGGGGAGACTCTTTCCGAGCGTTTGATATATTTTTGTAGTCGATGATTCAATTGCATCATCAATGGATCTAGATTTCTGGAATTCATATTGGAACGGGGAAGAATATTATATTTCTGGAAATATTTCGATATTCTCACTTTGATTTCAAGTATTTTTCCAAGATTAGATATCAGTGACATAAGCCTATAATTGTTATTATCTAGTATTTTTATACACCGGTGTAATCACTGAAATTTTAAGCTGAGATGGTCAGTATCCTTCGCTCAAAAGTATGTTTAATAGGTATGATAGGAGTATTTCCCATGCATTTGAGAGTTTGGGGTGCTTATTATCCAGTGTATTTTGCTGAATCATCATTAACGGATACATTATTCAAAATACATACAAGTAATGTAATTGTTTCGTCAAAATGTGTGTTTTTTCCAACCAACTCACCGCGCACTCTGCCCATTTTATGGTCGCTATGATCGTCCTATCGAGAGGAATGTTCCAAATGTGGTGGATTGATTTCAAACCACTGGTTCAATGAACGATCGACCAACAACCATACGTTGATAGATCGCTAGGTCTGTCTGCCGGATACATCGCACCTATCTGTGAGAACTCGGCCTTTTGCAGACCACAACATGGTGATTGCTGCGTGATTTAGGCCGGCACCCGTTTAGAATTCAACTAACCCAGGAACTGGAAGTAAAAAACTATAGACAATGATGAGACTTGTGTTCGCTGGATGAGTTCTGTATCAGTTAGCAACTGACCCTCATTTGCGTAAACAAACGAAATTGTCGAATTCGGGACAATATCAATACACATGAAATTCAATGCATTCCGAAAAAGTCACTGTTTGGTATCGATTTTGGGCTGACGTTGTCAGTTGAGGGGGTCATCTTCTGTTCGATAAGTGTGAAAGTACTCTGGAGTCAGTTGTGAATTGGTGCGGAAACAATTCATTGTATCTCAATGCTGAAAAACTCATCTGGTGAGATTCGACAATCGTCAAAGACAGTGCGAAAAAGTACAAATTCAAATGAATGATCACACTCAACAGTTTAGATGATACAGCATTTCTGGGGAAAACCTTGGATGCATGTCTGACTTTGAAAAAACACTGCACCCTCGTGATGAACAAATTGAATTCATTGTGTTACCTTTTCAGAAACCTCAGGAATATTATGACAGAAAACCAGCTATTATCATTATATCACGTGCAAGTTGCGTCAAGGTTGCGATATGGTAACCATGCTTATGCGATATGTTTATGTGGTAATTCTACACTTACTTAATATGTGTTCATTGTACAGAAAAGAAATATTCGTATAGTAGCAGGAGTTCGTAGTACATTTTCTTGTAGGGATATATTTCGAAAATTTAGAATTTTAACCCTATCCTACATGTACATTTTTGAACTGTCAATCTATATTTTTAAAATCAAGAATATATTTCCTTCGAATGGAAGTATACATAATGTTGACACAACATGAGAGAAAAAAACGTGATCTCCATGTTCAATACAATACAATACTTTATTTTTCCTTAGGCTTTTTTACAAACATGGAAATCGTCACATACCCAGTAAAGATTGAAGTTGAGAAATATCAAGTAGTAAAATATGTAACATACATAAAAAAATCAATAGCAGATGTAGAAAATAATTATATAAAACCATTTGAAAAAACATGGTATAAACAGTAGAATAGTAACCAAGAAAACAATCGTGAGGTCAAGGAGCCAAATCAGTTTGAAAATATTCATCAAGTGAATGGAAGGCATTTTTATAGAGAATATTTTCAACGCTATTTTTGAAATTATTGGGATTCGAAATTTTTTTATTGAATATTGGAAGTTTATTAAATATTGTTATAGACATAACATGAGGTCCGTTTGATATAGATGTGGTCTTACTATTTTCAATAAGCTCCCTAGGTGTTTAAAAGATATAAGAAATCTCAATGAATACAGTAACTTGTTGAAGGATTATTTGTTCGAAAAATGTTTTTATAATTTGCAAGAATTTTACGATTCGTAATATGTGAGTGTACCTGTGCTGCATTATATCATTTTTCAATTTTGTTGTTGTTGTTCTAATAACAACGGTGTTGCTCTCACTGTGAGTTTTGTGTCATGGTTTTCATGTGTACTTTGACGATTCTAATGTGTCTAGTGGAAAATAAATATTATTATTATTATTAACGTGTGTGAATAAATAAAGTACTAGGAGAGAAATAAAAATGTAATGTTTACAATTGTGTAATCGTTACTTTCTTCATCAAAGAAGAATAAAGTGTACCTTTTTCCATTCAATTATCACTTGTTCACC
>WOGP01008620.1:0-11126 GCA_015342065.1 Leptinotarsa undecemlineata
GATTTCCTTAGCGCCCCTCGTTGGGCGCCAAACATCTTGTAACGTTTCCTCACTCGTTTCTTGATCGAGAGCAAGAAAGTGGTACCCATACCGTCCAATCGTGGGACCGTTTGCCGGCGTTTCTTTTGTCATCCTGTTAGTCTTAGTAAAACAATCATCCTCCTGCCAGTATCCTCCCTTACCTGATCCCCTTCCTTCCCCCAACCGTGCTCACGCATGTGGGAGAATGATAGTATTGTATGTATGTAAATAGATTTTTTATTATTGTAGAATGTGAACGAAAAATGAAGAGTTTTAGTACATGTTTATCCCAGTTGGAATGACCAGTTCTTGATTTGCAGAGACAAGGGCACAGGTCGGTTCTTGATTTTAATAGAAATTCAATTATAGGTAATGAAAAGGGTAACCAAATTGAGAGCTCTAGTTGGACGTCATCTACAGAAGTTTCTAGAAATATTTTACACCTTTTAAACATATGTCACTGTAAACCTACTCAGTTACACTGGGACACAAGTATGCTAATAAAACAAGAAATACGGGTTACTTGGGAGTTTTAAAAGGGTTTTACATCCCCAACCTTGAATTGCATGAATTAAAATACCTTAATTATCACTCTTGAACATAAATTATCACTTGATGAAGAAATCGGAGTGTAAAGGTTCTGAAATTTTCTACTCTTTTCAATGATGGCTTTGATAGCAAATATAACAAAGTACAGAGTCTTGACCTAGGGTTCAATACACTAAACCTATATACAAAATCATATTACACTCCTCCAAATAGACTCCGATTCCTGAGCTATGGATGGAAAAATGTGGCTGAAGTGACATTGGTTTTCATTTTCGATCGACTGATGGTGTTACGAAAGATTTTTACATTTGCTTCCTACATTTTTATGGGGAAAAGATATAAACTAATCAAGAATCTAGACTGCAAATATTCATTAGCATAAAAAAAAATTTCGACCTTGAAATGTTCAATTACTCCTTTTATTGATTTAATGTAATTTAAAATTTTCTGGTAGTGATAACTGTGAATTGTTATAGTTTATCAGGAAAGAGCCATTCAATTCTTATTTCATTTTTGATTTATATAATAAATTATTTCTATCAGAACAATAACACTTACAAATGATATCAATGCCTCAAAGATTTAAACAGATAGTGTGTACAATATTTTTGTTAGTCTATGTTTAGCTAACACAAACAAACTGGATGGTTAACCCACACGAGAGCACCACGTAGAATTTTCCGTGTGAAAAACTTAGTGTGCCAATCTAATTGGAAATTGAACACGTTAAAAATGAATTGGCACATCTGTAGAATTGGTTGTAATGAAATATTGTCACCTTCGATAACGTTTTTATTCATTTTTCAATAACTTATCGTGTCAAGTTGCACAGCCGTGGTGGGTTCAATTTACGGAACCATCTTACAGTTAGTAATTATGTGGTGGCATGCGTGGCAAATCCAGTGAGTTCAAAAACGCTGTTGGATAACTACATCTTCGGGGCATCGTGAATTGTATCTATGCTCGAAAAGTGGCCCAAAACTATGTACGTGTATAGAGATTGAGGTAAGGCTCATTGAGTGAAAGAGACGGGATACCAGCTTTATTTTCATTCCTATTCTATCCGGAATAGGGATTGAAAACACCTCTAGACGCCTGGCGGAAATAACTGTGTTGGAAACGGCTATTGAAACGCCAACAAAGTTAGCATCCTCAGGAGAAGAAAATTGGTCTCTAGTCATGAGGATGCTAATTTTGTTTCATCGGTTTGGTGTTTGGGTAATTGATCAAAGAAGTTATTCAACTTTCACACCAAAGGTTTCAATCCCATAGTTATTAAATAGTGTTTGGTGATAGATGGGTAAAAATTGAGGGTTGTGTGTATTTCAAATGCCACATCATAAAGAAATTGAAACAAACATTTGAAAAAATGTTTGGGGTGAAGCACCGTTAGGGGCATGAAAAATAGATTGAAACCTTTTTTCAGACCTACAAAATATGCATATAAAATTTCGGGAAAATCGGTTAAGCTGTTTCTGAGGAGTATAGCAACCAACCCTGTAACAAGAGAATTTTATGTATTAGATTATATAACCGCTCAACCAGCTCACTTGTTTGTCTTTTCGCAAAGGTCAACATCATTTTGGCTACGTTTTTGATTGTTCAAAATTGTGTGCGAGTACACTATGTATATGACGATAGCTTGGTGGGTTGACGTGGGTGGTTGGCTCTACTCATTCAATCGACCGCTGTGCGAACCGGTGGTTCAAACCTCAAGGCCGAACGATCGCTTTTCACTTCCTACCGTCCAAACCGTATTAGAAATCACAGGTTGAATGGTACGTTAGTCCTTAGCTCGCAAAAGTTTAGACTTTTGAGAGTTGTCATTCGTAAGGGAGCGACAGCTGGTTAACTGGAAAACAGTATTTTGACAGAATGATTTTCCAATCATTATTGAATATTTAAAACTGTCGCTCTTTCAACATAACAACGCGATTGCTCTTGTCACATCGTGAAAAGGTCTACTGAATGGTCTTCTCGATTACCTCACTCAAGTCCTCTAAACTTTTTTCATGGAAACACATAATGTATATCGCGAAGTTTCCAAAATGTACAACATTCTGAAGATAACCTGTAATATTATATACAGATTGGTGAACAACATTTCCAGCATTTACTTGATTAATAAAGTAAGTTACGCTTTGTCTGGTGAGGGGAAAGACACTTTCGCTCAAACGATTGAAGTTTTTGCAATGGATTTTCAAATCAAAAATTCTTCCGCTTACCAACTCAACGTATTTTTCCCGAAAGTTCTTTCTCTGGTAGTTTTTCCTTGTGATAAACTTTCGATATAATTTTTCCTCCTAAGACATAACCTAACGTCTCCAAAACTCGACATTTGGAAATCTGAAGATGGCGCACTACACGTGCCTTCAACAAAGTACCAATTACTTCTAAAATTAGACTACTACATTCGCCGGCGTTGATCCTTTCTTCCTAAGTAACATTGTTCCGGCGAAAAAATTAATGCCACGTTCAGATTTGTTTTGTGTGTAAAACGAAGGAAACAGCAAAAATAAACGTTTATTTTGACAGGAAACTAGAGTCATAACAACCGAGCCGTTCATAAACTTACTTAACATTAAGATTCTTGTCTGTTTCGATAGAATTTCTAGATATTTTTAATTTAAAACATGTGCGTCGAACCCTCTGATGGGTTTTTATAACTGCTTGTGCATCATTCCCGAACTAACATCATGTGTACTTTAGGAAAAGACAAAACATCAGAAAGGTATTGATTTATTATAAACAAGGGAGAATTCCTGAAGGTAGAGTACAGTATACTGTCGAATAAGTGACAGAAGATTTTTAAAATTTGATGTTTCATTCAGATTATTACATAGCAATGAAATTCATAAATTGTAAACACAACTCAATATGTCCTTGTGATGCACTGTTTGGAACTTTTGATGTAGTAATGAATATTACTGGAGTTTTTCTTCCAACACTAAATCGTTATTATAACACCTAGACACGTGTTTGGATCACCAAGGGATCATCTTCAAGAGGAAGATCTTCCTCTTCAGTATTATCCAATATATCCATTATTTTTGAACATGTAGGCACTTATTTTGATAATAAAACTTTGAAAAAGCCAAATTTATATCAAGTCTGGTGGCTATCAGCCATTTATTTCGACGAAAACAGACTACATCTTCGCTCAAAATGCTTCTACATTCATTTCGGAAATGAATGCAACTTCTTTTTTGATATTCCAATAATGTATTGAAGTTTTTTAAAAACGTAAAATGTCATCCCATGAAATGGCTCAAGACGGATTTAGTTGAACGGGTATAATAATGAACAGTCAGTACCTCCTTACTGGTCTGATGAAAATCCATACTGGATGCATGACCACAAAAGGTCATTTTATGAATTTCAGATCATATTTTTTTATGAAAATTCGAGAGAAACAATGTATCTGGATGTTATGATCCAAATTGATATGATCCAAATTGGTAAATAAGAAGAAGGGAAATTTAAAATTACTCTTTTTTTTTCTTTTAATTTCCATTCTATTCTATTGATTCAGCACTTATTTTTTCAAATTGTGGAAGGTTATAAACCCAAAAAACAGTGTAAAAAATGAACCTTTAATTTCGCCAATCATATTTGAAGCGGGCGGTCGATCGTCATTTGCCCCCAATGACGACATTTCGAAACATAATTACCATAAAACCCTAAAATTATAATTTTACTAGCACCTGAGAACCACAACCAGATAGTATAATTATACAGGGTCACAGGTCCACGAGATCTTAAGATCTGTGGGGTTAGAGATCATCTGTTAATGTGATCTGAAGAGACAATGTATCTGGTGCCAATTTTGAATATAAATTTTGTGAGCTAATACTATGAATTGAATTTTGGATTATACGGCACAAACTTGCTTGCAAAAACAAAGTTGCTTCTACAAATATGCTTGTTTCGATATCAATCTCTTTTGAAGTAGTGAAGTGGATTAGAAAGGAACTTGATGATTTAAAATATAAATTGCATCATATCATCTCATTCTACTCTATTCGCGTAACTGGTGCATCCTGATCCCAAAGAAATCAACTATAGTAGCATTAATCAAAAGTACGGAAGTGAGGAAAACGCATTGAGAGTATGAGCTGCAGTGTTTTTCGGAGACTTGAAAGACATGGAAAAGTCAGGAGGCTTCCGAGGACAGCAGAAAAAATGTTTCACTCTGATGTGGAAAAAATTGATGAAACAATGCTTTCTTCAATTTTTAAAATTAAGGTTATGGTTGGATTAATGGAAAGCAGTCAGAAATAGGAACCGTACCTAGACAAATCAATAGACTTCCATATTTCAGAACCCAGCAATACTTTAACTTCTGAACATAGAAACGATTTTAATACTCATAAGTATATGAATATAATATTGAAGTTGACCAGTCTTTCTACATCATTTCTATTAGAGGAGGTTTGGCATCCCAGGTCCAGTTTTGGGAAAGCCGCAGTAACTTTCTTAAAAGTCACAGTTGCTTTTACTAATTTGCATAGTTGAGGTAAGTGCTCTCTACTCACATCTGAATCTATTTGTGGTTTTGATTTGTTATTTAAACCTTGTATAATTTCATGAGTATACAAATACAATACATAGAATGAGACATAGCCAGTTGAAGATTAGCACGCTGCGCAAACAAGGGTCTATGTTAGATATGTTCACAGATAGATCAAAAACACCCTACAGTTCTGGTGCAGGTGTTATTAGTCGCAGCCCCAGGACAGAGATATCTACCTGCCTAGGAACTTATGCGACTGTATTTAAAGCGGAAATTTACGCTATTGAATTGTGTGCGGAGAGATTGGATAAATCCAACCTCACTCACAAGTCAATAAAAATATTCTCGGACAGTCAAGCGGCGTTGAAAGCTCTTGGCTCCTACCGAGCACCGTCTAAATTGGTAGCAAACTGCCAAAAAAGACTCTCCTCGATAGGTAGACTTAACAGATTGTCTCTGGTCTGGATTCCTGGCCATACTGGCCTTTTGCTAAGGAGGGTGCTGCAAGCGGCTTCATTGGACCAGAATCTTTCATTGGCATCGCTTTGAGGTTTGCCAAAACAAACACAACACCTGAATGGCAAGAAGACTTCTGACAGAATCTTTCAGGATTGGATCACTTCAAGGCATTTATTCACCCTTCGAAGCTTGATTCCAAGAAGAAAAGAAGAAGAAGAAGAAAACTAAGACTGGATAGAGTATCTGGTGGTAGATCTTTCCCACAAAAAAAAACCTTTAACAAATTAGCGGTGTCTCTTTTTCATCACGATTATGTATTTTCAGTGCGTGGAGCATATTTATGTTGATTCAGGTAATTTGGTGTGCTAATATCTCTACCAGGATTAGGTCAATTGTCAATAACATTTGTCGACCCTTTTCTTCCTTTCGTCATGCTGTTTGCTATTCTTGAACTACTTACAGTGGGATTCCTAATTCGCTTGAGGTACACAGTTTTTTTTTCTGTTGAAATCACGCATGTGTTTGTGGATCTCTATTGCCTCCTCTACCAGTCGGCTATAGTGTCCCTGGTTGGTGGCAAAGTGTTTCGTGTTTTCAAATAGAATCCTGAGGTTTCCCCCACTGAGTGCGTGTTCCGCCACAGTCGATATGTTCGTTTCACCTAATCAGCAATTTCTTTCATGCTCCATCAGCCTTGTATCCATGAATCTTTTGGTACTTCCGATGTATGCCTTTCCACAAGTGCACTGGATGCCATATACCCCTGCTGTTGATTGTGGGTATTTTTTGTCTTTAACCGATCTGAGACTTTGTTGTATTTTCTTGGTGGATTTGAAAACCGTTTGAATGTTGAAGAGTTTTCCAATTCTGTCTGCAACTCTAGGAATATATGTTATATACGCACGTGCACGTGCCTGAGCCTCTTCCCCGTTTTGAACCGTGAAAATCTTCAGTTTCATGGCCTTGTTGATCTCGAGTACACTGTATCCATTCGATCTCGAATCTCCAACACTTGAAGATGTTCCAATTTTTCCTTTAGATGCTCTGGTTCACATATTCTTCGAAGCAGTTCCGTTTGAGTGGAAATGACTCCTGTCTTCTAGCTAGGTTGGTGGTTCGAAGGTGAGGCAGGTACCTATTCGTGTGTGTGGGTTTTCGGTACCCTTTATGAGTTGGTTTAACACCACATCGTTCGATGAGTAAATGTAGGAATGCTATTCGTTGGTCCTGTTCAGTCTGCATGGTGAACTTGATGCTGCGGTGTTGACCGTTCAAGTGGTCTTGGAAAAGGTTTATGAAGAAGTTGACTATCCCTGGGATAAGTGGATGCCACGTCATCTAATTGCTCTCAAGGAGTTTCGCCTCCATTGAAAGAAACTTCCCGTTAGACAAGTTCTGAAGAGTCTGACGATATCACTCGCAAACACTTCTAGCCACTCGCGTTAGCGAAACATCAGGAAAAAAAACAAAAATCAACGGTCTTCAAATCCGAATAAAACAGTGACACTGAAAACTTCGGCCGCGAAAGTCTTGACCATTTTGTCGAGTTATTCTTTGTGGAACATGTCTAGCGGATTTGTAAACTAGTTATTTCTGTCCCATAAAGGGTTATTCAAATACATTATGGATTTTCATTTCGAAAAATCAGCCTTATATATTTTTTATTTTCAACGTAGTTACCAAATAAAATAAATGTATCTGACTTTGTTGTATTACCGATTGAGAAAAGAGCAATGATACTTCATTGAAAATTCTTTTTGTATCGGAAAAGTTGTTTTACATTATGATAAAAATACAATTTTGCGATTACCAAATCTCACTTCATGACTTCATTTCAATATACATGATTTGCACATCCATCTTTACGCTAATGCCAAATTTCGTATCAATATCTTGATCCTTTCATAAATCAGTATGCATAAAAAAATCGATAAACACACAGATGTATACATACAGACATACAACTGAATTTAATATTTGGTCTACAGCAACAACAAGTCTAATTCGACAATAAAAAAAGTTAAAAATTTCACCAAAAGCTACTCTACTCTGCAAACATTTCACTCATTAAAAATTCGTTCGTAATTTTATTTTATAATTTTTTCCAGCATTTCAGGCACGGGTCAATTTCAACAAATTCAACTGAAACTACTGTTCAACAATTCATTTCAACTTTCATTCTTAGCAGTACTGAATCATCGCAATTCTCAAGTCTTTCGCTTGAAAAACGAAAATAATTTCAAAACAAGTTGATCAATCTCATATTTGTTCATTTCACCGCCGACAGTTGTCGGAGGCCCTTCATCAATAAAGTACCTTCGATTTCAATTTCCTTTTTAATCGAATGAAATCTCCATTTACCTGCAATGTTTCAAGGGGAACTTTCTCATCAAAAAGTATATTTTCCCTTTCGAAATTCCCGTCTGATCGTGTTCATTAGTTGCATTACCTCAATTTTCCTTGGTTTCTGTCGATTCTCCTGATATCTGACGTGAAGAGGAAATTAACAGCAACCATCTGCACTGAAAAGCGATGCAAAACAGGCACAAGGGTAGAGTTTGTTCTACACGCAGATCGAAGTCCATGAAATTTGTTATTTAGTGCAGTGAAATACAGTCAATATCTGAGGTTATAGTGATACATTTGATGAGGTAAGAGCTTTAGTCATGTTAGAATGCTGAACAGACATGGTGACATCAAAAGCTCCGTACAACTGAATGTGAAACAAATCTTTGTTCATTGTTTAGCGATGTGCTTTATTTTGGGTTGTTTACCTAATTACAAATTTATGATGGTAGTATTTTTGGTGCCACTATTATAGATGTGAAAAGTTCAGCTGCTGAACCTTGAACATGATGCCGATATGTTGACGATACGTTTATGATCTGGAGGCATGGACGATACAACCTGAATTGTTTCTTAGAGTATCTGAATATAGGCCTATCATATAACTCACAAGGATCGATGTATCATGCCTGAACTTTGGCAAAAAAAGTGCCAAGGTGTCCGCAACTTCTTGATGCTAGAAAGAGACCGAATTAAAAAATTCTGGGTGGATACAACCAACAAATTATCCTCAAACTGACAAGGTCGCGGAACTTCACACCCATAGAAATATATCGCATACCATGTTTGTGTGGAAAGGCGTACATAGGAACCTCAAAGAGATCCACGATTAATAGGTCGAAGGGCCACCAAATATTTCACCTCTAGCAGAACTTGCGCTTATAGAGAAATATTGCTGACTCCTCTTTGGAGAAATTGAGCCACCAGTTTGTGTGGCAAAGCATATATAGGAACCTCAAAGAGATCCATGACTATTAGGTTGAAGGACCGCCAAATATTTCAGCACTATCAGAACTTGCGCTAATAGAGGAAGATAACTGAATCCTCTTTGGAGAAATTGAGCTACTAGTGCCGGAGATATCATAGTCGAATTGTGCGGGAGGCTATAGAATTTTACAAGTATACGAACAATTTCAATCGGGAACAAATCTCATTACAAGTCTTCCTACCTCAATCACCGCGTACTTCGTAGTTGCAGTGATGATAGAAGCTCTTCTGAAGGGGTTAGTCACGCGAAATTGTTTAGTTACACCCTGTATGTATGTATTGAATAATTTTTTCCAGTTTGAATGAATATTTTTTCAATAATATCACCAAAGATACAGAGTCAATAAAAGTAGTCCAATGAAGAACTAAGCTATGATATATGCTTATCATAACTTTTCATTCTTAAACAGTTTTTGGGTAGATCCATCATTTATATTATAAAAAATATTGAGATTAAGTTCTTCATTCCTATACAATTTCCGCGCCTACAACTGATGTATATTTTTAACAGAAATTGATACACTTGGAGAAGTGCTATTCAAAATTTGATGCCTCAAATTTGAGCGTGATACATTTTTTTTAACTCAATAAGAACTCAATGAAAAAATTTTAATAAAATAAGAAAGACAATAAGTTGTCTTTTTTATAGAATAACTTTTCAGAAATCTCCCTCAGACCTACGCCTATCTTATAAAATTCGGAAAAACAAATTAGGAGCGGAATCATGCATGTTTTCAAAGAATTCTCACAAAAAAATGTTCATCGCAATATCTCGAGTCTCGAAGGTACTTGGGAAATGAAAAGGTAAAGCTTTAGTAAATAAAATATGCAGCTCGACTGTAAAGCATTTTCTGAATGAAGACTTGATATATTTCACTTCTCTTTTCAGAAGAACATCATTTGAGAAGTTTCATTAACGCAATACTGTGTGATTTCTAACGAAATCGTTCTTTTAGTGTAGTTATTACGAGGATTGAATGGATTTTAATGAAAGAAGGTATTAAGATTCGGAATTACCAGGAAACAAAAGCCAGAAGCGGGCTCAAGATACGTCTGAAGACTGTATATACATACATATAAGAAAATAAATATTTAGAAGTAAAATCTTATTCGCTTGGGGTTTTGTTCACGAGCTGGACAAGCATGGAAGCACTTGGCTGGACATCATAAGTCATCAAATGCAGTAATGTTTTGCCCTTTCTAGCTTTGTATATATTTTCAAATCTGATACTCTGATTATTTTATAGAGCAGTAGAATGTAAAAATCCTAAATAAAAAAAAATCAAATATAAATGTTCGTTCTCAAAATGAAATATTTAAACGATAATTCAATTATCTTTGCATCATACAGAATATATCATTGGAAAATTTATATTAATACCTTCAGTTCGACGCCTATTAATACTTTCTTTAGTTGAATATGGCTCGTTAGCGGCATACTCAAGGGGCCTAGTGGGTAGAAATATCTCAGTCACTTCCTGAATTGATTACGGGTTATATGATAGGCCTATATATTTGCACAATTATCCAAACAGCTACTGTCATGAGTGCGTCAGATACATTATAAAAATACGCATTTCAAATGTCCTTATAATATACTAACATTAAGTTAAAATTAACAGTAAAAAGAGAAGAAGAAAACGAACACATACAAATTAGAAGGCATATTAAAAAATACATTGGATATAATGAAAGTATGTTGTGGATATAGATCGATTAGTATAGAAGTAGATTAAAATACTCGCTAATGAAATGGCTTTCTGGAGCAGTAGCTTTTCATGTTTTTAACTGAGTTTTTGACTTTTTCCGAGACTATCAAAAGAGGTGTCATCAGCGAATTGGGTTGTGAAATTATTTTTAACTCTATTTTGACTCTATTTTGAGAAACATCCATGATGGTGTTAAATTCCTAGACATTCAAGTGGATGAGAGTCTTTCTTGGAATGAACACTGTGATTAACTAGTTTAAAAATTGAGCTCATTAACTTGAGAAATGTTCTCAACATAAACCAACTTATGGCTGTTTATCATGCCCAGGTCGAATCCAGGTTGCGCTATGGTGTATGTCTGTGGGACAACTCTGCAAAGAGTAAAAATGTATTTATCCAACAAAAAGCTATCCTGCGTTGTTTGTTCAACGTTCCTCGACAGTATTCATGACAGTACACATTTTCGTTACACACGAAATTTTAACTCTGGTTGGATTATATATTTATGAGTTGTCAGTTTATGTTTTCACTAACAGGAATGA
>WOGP01008622.1:0-11123 GCA_015342065.1 Leptinotarsa undecemlineata
ATGTGTTAGTAATTATGTTGTAATTTTACGTTGTAAATAATTTATAATTTACAATTTATATATGTCATATATGTGTATTTTATGTGACTTGTCCAGGCACCACGGTGTACTTGTGATTAATTAATAATAAAAAAGAAAAATAGTACTGTTTGATTTTCATTCATTCTCTACTGAAACAATACTCTTGTGCTTGTAGTACATTCTTCGGTCTGAGTAGAGCTTTTGACCCTTTCATAATGGAATCATGTACAAAGTTTATACCTCATGAAATCGTATCTCAATAACATAATATGAAAAGTCTGTATCTATATTTTGATATAACTGTAATTCAGGTATGTTTGAAGGTGGTTGACAATGTTTCGTGGAGTTTTTCATTAGTTCGGACTTCCATTGTCTAATATATGATATAAATTGATTTGAAATCCCTGAAAGAATATATAAAAAATTAAAAAGATAAGCTGAAAAATGATAATTATATCGAGCAGCTAATCTTTTAAGTATATTATAGATTATTTCAGGGATTTCAAATCAATTTACATCATATTAGACAATGGAAGTCGGAACTAATGACAATGTAATCAGGTATTCCACAAGGAAATGTGCTGGGACCTTTGTTGTTTATTATTTCTATAACCTTTCTTTCAAAATGTTAAAAAATACCATTGTTGAACTATTCAGCTATAATGGTTGTTTTAAATCGTGTATCACCTCTTGTCTATTATATGAATATGGAAAAGTAATACATATAATGATTGCTGTTTCTTCATTCTCAACTTACTTTGATGAAAATGAACTTCATTTGGATACAGCTAGCACCAGTTTTGAAAACGAATAACGATGTCATTGTAGTTCCAGAGTTTGTAAACATTGTCCCCATAAAGTTACATTTTTCGAAATGTACAAGCACTTTGCAAATAATTCACTAGCAAGTGTTATACAATAAAAGTTTTAAAAAGTCATTTCAATATAACTACACTAAAAATAACATATTACGGAACTGTCTATTTTTTCCTTAAATGCGGAGTCATGATCTGAGGTAGAAATACTCACTTGGAACGCTTTTTCATTTTGGAAAAATAAAATAATAAAGAATATGCTGAACTTGAACCAAGCAGACACTCGTCGCAATATTTTTAGGGATAACGAAATATTTACTAAGTGAACATGTTTATATCATTTTAGAATAAGACAAAAAACAATTAATAATTTATAAAAACAACCTCAAGTACCTAATATACTACACTATTTCTCTCTAAACATAAACCGGAAAATACAGAAAGAGGTCTACTCAATATGGCGAACACTTGATATAATCATTCACAGACAATAAGAGGAGAAGATAGATAATCTAGTTTTTCGAATTGTTGTGTACTTAACGGTAAGCACATTCAACGCAAAAATTGTCAAGAGAACATTATTGGGAAAAATAGTTTTTGGAACGAACGAAAAAAGCGTTTCTCTTTCTACTTCTCAATCTTCAAAAAAATGTGTGAAACCCAAAGAAAGGAAAATAGATATTAACTTCAAAATAAATTTATCAGAAGTTTCTTCCACACACAAACTGGAAGAAAAAGCCCTTTCCAAACAACTACTTTGGGATGAATATTGAAAATATGAAAAAGTACTTCTTTCATATGAAAATTGTATTACATATAATTCAGTTTGTACTCCATACATTCGGTTTTGAAATTGAAAAAGATACCATTCATAGGAACGTCACACAATGTAATATATGAAAGAGTATTGATATAAAATTTCACTTGTATGAACGTTCAAAATGGTGCTTATGAGGAGTTGAAAACAAATGTTTTCAACCTAAAACATAGAGAAGTGCACCATTAAGGATGATGGTGTTCCATGTAAGTGAAATTTCATATCAATATTCATTCATATATAACGTTCTATAGCGATGGTATAGAACGTTTCAATTCCATAACGAATGTTTGGAGCACAAACTGAATAGAAAAAAGTGATTTTCGTGTAATTCAATGTTCATGAGAAAGTAGTTGTTTCGAATACTAATTTTCTTCCATTATGTATCTGAAAGAAACATCTATGCATGATCTACGTCACTTGAGTTATTAATAGTTTAATTCGAAAACATCAATGAATATATCTAGGGGCCGTTTAGATATTACCCAAGCAAATGTATTACAAATTATGTATCTACCCCCCTCCCCCTTGTCAGCAAAGGTCCTTGTCTGACTTTGCTTGTAACTAACTTCTGTACATTTTGTTCTTTCGTATTTGTATGAGATTTTTTAAAACTTTTGAACAATTGTTGATATAACTCGCATTTATCTATTTGAAAGGACATCCTAATTAAAGAATTCAACTTTGACGAAAGTGGATCACCGGTAACATAAACATTAGCGTGATTTGCTTTGCTTACAATACGTCAAATCGTAAATCCTATCGAAACGAAATAATAGATTGACAGAAGAAATTTAGACAAGTGAAAAGCGCGCGGTAATTCCCCCATTCGGTTCTAAGCGAGTACCTAAACGTAAACATTATTTGTGGGAATCCCCAAAAATGCCTTTCGTTTTCAAACATAATCGATGTGTGGGTTGCCATATGTGTAAAAAAGTAAATAACAACTGTTGACTCAATCATCATCTAGCCCCTCGTTACCCATGTTATCAAAAATACTAAGAAGATATAAATTTCAAAGATCTTCCTTTGCCACATTTAATATCACATTACAAAAAACACACTTATGTTTTCATCAGAAATAATCCTCATAATGCATGTTAAAAATTTCTACAGGAAGTGAATGGTTACTATCATACCATATTCTTTTTGCCTTGCCCTTAGGGTATCGCATTAATTTATTAACGTAAATAAACGAGCTGTGGTGATCTAAAAATATCACAGAAGAAATATTTAATAACAAATTGCTATATATAGCTACCAGTTCTTATATGGTAATGTTCTTTGAGGTCAAATTCATTCAGACCTTGCTTCTAAATTATTAAATCTCTTAATACATCTGAAGGTGTGAAATATGCGTGAAATGTTGACAATTAAGTAGTTAATTGCTGGAAATAGTTGATTTGTATTAATGTCTAACGTATACTTCGCTACTAAATACGAGTAGTGAGGGATTTGAAGGAGCACCATTTTTTATCGTTTTCAAACTGAGAAACTTGAAAAAACAAACGCGTATTTGATAGAAAATAAAAACTAATTTTTTGATTTGTACATTTGAAATCCCCAATCTACTAATAACGCGGTTGAAAAGCGTATTGAAATATGACTTGGAATTTTTCCAAATAAACTTATTCTTTGACAGATTTTTTTTATGATGGACTCGGTACTTCCTATTGTTTTTGGTTCATATAACCTTCCACAATCTGAAAAATAAACAAAGCTGAATCAATAGAGAATCTGCTGTCAAAAGAATTAGAGCTTTTACAATTTGAGGCGAAAGTTTTATAGTCTTTTTCAGGTTTTGAAAATGAAAGAAGGTTGTTGTCCGAAAGATAGACCACTGAAGAAAGCTGAGTATAAATATTTTGTTCAATTGATCTTTTCATTTTGTAGGCAAAATTTATATTTGTTTTTTATCATACTTCAGCAGATTCTCTTTCGATTTGGCTTCGTTTATTTTAAAATTGCGAAAGGTTTATATACCCAGAAAATATTAGGGAATCTATCATTGTTATCAAAATTAAATTTAGGAACTGAAAATTTGAAAAAAGTATCAATAACAAAAAGAATGGATTGTTTGAAAATAATGAAAAATGTAAGACTACTTAATGCAATGTCAGTTAAAGGAAAGAGAACATGAAAAAAGTATTCGCAAACTTTTCTGCGCCCCATTCTTTCATATGTTTTATATTATCTTTCGGCTATTATACACTTTTAATGTTCTAGTTTGAGTCTAGAAATTTTCAGAGAACCTAGTCTCGAAATATTGGATGATTCCATGGATGTGTCTTTCTTCAAACTGTAGTGATTGAAGAGATCAAAATAATATCTATCCTTCAAGTTTGTAGTGACAGAATAAATTCTAGATGAAATACAAACACATTTTCATGTGAAAGCACAGTTAATTTTTGAACGAAATATTGATTAGGTTTCCAAAATCACTCATTTTGCCATAATTGAAACCCATTTCGATTCGATCAGTTTAATATTATCTATTTAATTTTTCCCCTATATAAATGGGAGTTAGTTATGAAAATAATATTCAATTTGTTGAATGAGCTACTCTCATAAATGATCCAATGTTGCCTAAAATGTCGACTTATGAATTCATTGAGAAAGTGTTGAATATTAATGTAGTTTTTGGGAGAGAAAGTTTTTGGCTTTCTACTACTCCATCTTGATACCAAAAAATGTGGGAATTTTCCAAAAAAAGGAAGGAAATGATCAATTTGAAAATGAGTTACTCTATACATGGATGTGTACATTATACAAAGAAGCAACTTTCAGACACAAACCGGAAGAAAGCCCTCCTAAAATATATCCATGTATAGAGTTACTTATTTTCAAATTGATTATTTCCTTCCTTTCTTTGGAAGATTGCCACATTTTTTTTTTGTATAAAAATGGACTAGTAGAAAGCCAAAAACTTTTTTTCCCAAAAATTAATCACTCCTAATAATATAACCCCTTCAATTCAAATAAATGTAGTATAATTGAAAAAAACTGACGTAAAATGAATCTGAAGGAAATACTTTTCACACATCTAAATTAAAACATTATTTCACGACTCGGGTTTAGCTGAGCAATTGTTCAGAAAGCTTGCAAGACACAAATTGCTAGTAACTTGAGGATACTAATTATTCCAAAAACAAGCACTTTTCCCAATCATCACAAATGCAATACTGTTCTCGACGAGAGTTACGCCCCCCCAAAAAAGAGAAACGTCATCAAGAAGGCAAAGGAGAAAGATGTTTTTATCTCAGAGCAGACAAACTCAATAAGATTGAGATTCTAGAATCCGATTATTACGATATAATAAATAATTAAATATGGTCCTTCTAACATATGGTTTTAGAAATGAAATATACACTTCTACACAAGATCTACACATCCATGTATAGAGATACTTATTTTCAAATTGATTATTTCCTTTTTTTTGGAAGATTCCCTTATCCTTTTTTTGTATCAAGATGGAGTAGTAGAAAGCCAAAAACTTTCTTTCCCAAAAATTAATCACTCCTAAAAATATAACCCCTTCAATTCAAATATTTTTGTTATTTCTAATTCGACCATGATTGATTTCTTCTTATTATTGAATTTCAATTTTGTGTTCGTTAATACTGATGTCCAAAAACCTCATAGTTTATCCCACGTTAGACTTCTCGCATATAGTTTTGAACATCTCTTTTAACTCTGTCACAGGTATAGTTCCAACTCCTAAATCACCTCTCTACGATAGAAATTCCACTTGAAATTAAAACCTACACTTCCACACCAAACTAGATCTGTTTCAAATTCCGCTGCTTCCGACAAATGAAAAATATCTATGCAAATTAAATATTCCGGCGCTCCTAAAACTCAAATTAACCGACGACGTATATTTCGTTCGCTTCAAACTTGGGAGAATTCATGCAAATTAATTATATTCCAGCGGTGAAGTTCTAACTCGATTATAATTTCATGAACGTGATTCAATTTGTTAGTTATTCTCAGAGAAATTCTCCATTTCAACGCTTGGCCCGACCGACGATCGTTAATATTGTTTGCCGCGAACAAGTCAATGTTTAGGGTGTATTATTCACGATATGCAAACGTCTGATAAATCCACCACGCGCATATCAATTTCTTTGTATATTTCACAAGTTTATTAGTTTATTGTGATGAATAAAGTTAACATTATTTCGCCAACAACTAGTCCCCACAATCGTAGGGTAAGTGATCATTGGGTCCAGAATATAATGCCCTGAGAAGTCGTAGCAAACCAAGAATGACTGCCTCCTGCATTCGTCCGGCAAGATTTCTGCCGTTTGGTGGCAAACCGGTAAGATGTGGAAGTTTGAGAGATGGTACCAATAAGGATTCCCGCTTTTCTTATCCTTTTAGGACATCTGCTCCGCCCGGACCAATAAACTCCACGATAAACATGACTGAAAAAAGTTCTATCATACAAAAATCATGATTTTTTTAATATAAAATTCACATTTTTGATGTGAAACATCTATAGCCGCACGTAAAACCGATTGCTGGCGTGGCGACAGATCGCCATGCGCAAGCGACTGTGCGATTCTATTCCCGCTGGTTCAGCGTTACGCTATCAGTATACATAACCTGTGTTTTACTAAATGGTTTTTAAAAATTATTAGAAATAAAATATGTCTGGCAGTGGTAATTTAGAAAGTGAAATTGAGCAGCAAAAAAGCAAAATTTCACAACGATACACTTTCAAGTCTTTTGTATACGAATAATTCAAGTTGCAGTTTTCATTTACAAAACTGCAGGATTTTTTTCTGAATCATTTCCCCAGAATTTTTAATTTAATGGAAATTCCAGTCAATATTCGCCTTAACGTTTACTTCTTCACCATCCATTGAAAGGATAATATCCAAAATTAGTTTAGTTATTGCTAAAGTAGGAAAACCATTAGGAACTCAAAAAGCCGCAAAATAATATGTCTACGGAGACTAGGATTACATCGGTTCCTGAAAAAACAAGTTCAGTAATGGTGATCTATTTAAATTCAGTTGGTCATTCAGTAAGGTTATCAATTTTCAATGTTTTCAAATGACTCAGCTTCAAACCTCAATTTTCTATGTGTAGAATCTCAGTTAAAGCTTTTTTCTTATAAAATATGATTTGAATATGTTGAACTTGTTTCATTATTTACATAGCTCATACGATATCCCTGGATGTGATTCCTAAATGTTCTGCCGGTTTGACCAATGTATACCATAGGACAAGTTGCACAATTTAATTTATATACTCCTGATTTCTCAAATTTGGATGTTTTGTCCTCATTATTCTTGACTAACTCTCCTAAGGTATTACCTGGTCTATATGAAATTTTAATATCTTGTTTATTAAAAATGAAGCCACTTTTCCAGTTGTTGCAAAGCTCTATAATTTTGATTTGATTATCTAACTCATCAATAGAAAAAAAGTCCCGGATCGTTTTTGCGTAGACGTTTTTCAAAAGTATTTTGTATATTAATTCAGCTTTAAAGCCGTTGTTTACTGCAATATGCTTAATGATATTGAGTTCTTTATTAAAATCATCATCTTTTGAAAGAGGAATATTGACTAATCTATGAATCATGCTTTTACAAGATGCTATTTTGTATTAATACGAATGGGTGGAATTAATTATTAGTTATATAACTATCAAAGTTTCACTATTCTGATTTTAATCAATGAAACATTTTCAAATATTGAATTTGAATGGGAATCCTAAATCATTAGATTTATATCCCTTCAACGCTGATCACGTACACCTCATCCATTCTTCCACTAAAAGTTCCATGGCATACTTCCGAATGAAATAATTATCACCACTCATAACTCCAATCATCAAATCATTTCTTCAATAATCTTATACAAACATTAGACCGGGCCCGTGATTTAAACTCGATTACAATTTCACGAACGTGATTTATTTGTTAGGGTGGGTTTATGCACCAGACGTATGTCACAAGTTTTAGGTTATAAAAATTCATTTTTTTTTATTAATCACTGCATATTATAAACAGAGTTCAGCATCGCCTCTAATGTTTCAGAAGTTGTAGCAAAATTCAAACGAAATCAATTCAAGCCACCTCTCAAACCCATGCGATATGCGCGAGGAAAGAAAGGTTGCAATTGCTTTGATTTTGTTTCACGTGATGAATGTTTGGGTGGAATTTTTGTTTTGTGTTGTCTTCAAGTACATAAGTACTTAACTTTTTTTAATTAAATTGATAGTTGTGAAAACGGTCTTGTTTGAGTGGAATCCATCAAAGGTCATTATCATTTGTATCTACTAAAAACTTACAACTCATACGTATAGATATTACAACTTAAGACTCATTCATGTAAATATTACCACTCAAGTTATATAGGTACCCATAAATATAGATATTACGCCTTAAGATATATAGATACAATCATGCATCTATATATTACGACTTAAACATATATCATGAATATAGATATTACCTACGACTTAAGAATTGTGCAAATCAATGATCAACTATTTAGGATATCTTACTTGCATATAGATATTAGGACTTGAGACTCATGCATATAGTGATGCATAACTTATTTAAGTAACAGTTCATAAATCAAGCATTTAGATATTATGAGTAAGTGCTCGTGCAAATTAATGATTATTTGTTTACTACATTTTACGACTTACGACTTGAGACAGAGTGCATGAACCCGCCTTTAGTTATTCTGGGAGAAATTTTCCATTTCATCGCACGTCGCGTCGGCCGTAGATCGTTAATATTGTTTGCGGTGAACAACTCAATGTTTAGGGTGTTTTGGGGTGTATTGTTTTCGACATGCGAACGTCAGATATATCCGTCGATCGGTAAATATTGAATTAACGATGGCGGATAACCGAAATGAATTATGGAGATGTGAAAGTCACGCGATTATTTTCATTGTTGAATTTTTACTATACACTTATCGAGTATAATAATCTTTATTAGGGGAGTATGACGAAAAGTTGCCAATGAATACTCTAATTTCAACAAGTCCAAGGTTTTTCAAGTTTTGAGTTTACTCATAATTTGGGGATCAATTGTTACATAATAATAGGTTTATTCAAAATTTGACTCTGACATCCATTTCTGCTTGGATGAAAATGAAAAACAAAAAAAAATTGTCACGTGACGTGCAATGTTTTTTTACTCAAAAACTTTAAAAGCGGGGTTGTTTCTCGAAATATAATAAAAAATGAACGAAAATCCTTTTTGAATGCAATTTTATGTCTATACGCAACATTTCAGCTACATAAAATAATTTAGATTTTTTTGTCAATTTTTGTAAATAGCACCACTATTGCAAAAAGAAGACCCTGTAACTAATTAACCTACGTGGTCTGACCCCTCTGGACCTGAACGTTAACGAGGTTGCGGTAATGGCCATGGTACGATTGCGCACAGCTGGTGTAAACCTTGAAGTAGGAATGAGTCAATTGAGGCTAAGCCTATGGCGAGAAGCGCTTAATGCTCAACCTCTGCTGCAGGCAACCAGTGATGCAATTGAACCCATGTTTGTGTTTAATAAACCCTACAAAATACAAATAAAACGGAACACAGAATCAGATACTACAAATGCAATAGACATACGTGTTACCTCAGGGCTAGTACTAGAGTGCCACCAAGATTTAGCCAAAGCCTCGGTAGATAAGATAAGATTATTCTGAGGTGGATTAAAGGGCACAACAGGAGTAAAGGTATTCGCATTGCCGACTCTTTAGCGAAGGCAGCGGCTGGACTAAGAATTTTAGGGCCCAGTGGCACCTACGGCCTGATGATATCGACAATTGCGGAACTGGCCAAATGTTAAACCCATGCTCAATCCATGCCATTTTGCCTGGATCACACTGGGCGACCCTGGGAAGCTGGCGCCGAAAAAATATTTGGCGAAGACCAGAAAAATCTACGCTGGCTACTGTCAACTTAGGAAACACCACCGCAATATGAGGCTAGTGGACACATCTCTATGCAGGATATGTGAACAGGATAATGAAACTGTCAGGCATGTCCTGTGCGAATGTCTGTGTGAGTTCGGCGAGTCTTGGCCATCACCTGCCGATATAAAGGAGATGTCTCCAGAAACCTGTCCACCTTCCTGTAAAGGACAGGATGGACGATGACCTAGAAAGTTTTTACAAAATCCAAATAAGACCATTAACATTTTGTCGACAATGATATTGGTCCAAAAAATATTCACGAACAAAACACAAACACTACAGAAAAATCTATGATGCGCTCTAATAGCAGTGCCTGTGCGAAAATAGCGGTTCATATTGGATTCGTATCGCTGAATATTGAATTCATTTTGGAAAACGTTCTCCTGATTGTTTTCCACATAAACGCAGTTCTCCTTTTGGAATCAAATGGTTGAATCAAATGTGCCAAGTCACTTGAACAACTCTCGTGAAAATTTCTTCAAAAAAGAGACAAATCTCCAACCTTTCTTGATCAAAGTTGCAAGTGATATTCATGTCTCTAATCAGGCGGATGACTCTTTTCTGGATAGAATTCAACAGCTTCAGGGTATGCTTAGGGGCGGAGCTGCATACATGAGAACAATACTCCAAAGAAGGTGGCGGAGCTGCATACATGAGAACAATACTCCAAAGAAGGTGGCGGAGCTGCATATATGAGAACAATACTCCAAAGAAGGTGGCGGAGCTGCATACATGAGAACAATACTCCAAAGGTCTGATCTGAGCTTTACAAAGCATCAAAAGTTACTGAAGTGTGTGCAGTTTTCTGGTTCGAAACATTGTTCCAAGCTTTTAAGAAGCAGCTTTTGCAATTCCAGCGATTTTGCCAAGACCTATTGGTGTCCATTTTAACTCCCAACAAACTTATCGAAGCAGAAAGCGGAATTGTCTGACCTGACATGGTTATATCCGGTTCGGAGACTTTTATCTTCTTGGAGAAAACCTATGCCTGGGTTTTTATGGCATTGAATTGAACCTGGTTACTTTCATCCCAATTCGAATTCACCTCTAGATCCTCAGCCTCCTGCTGCAGGTGAAGATGTGCATCCGCAGCCGATGTTCTGGAATCCAAATTGAATGACGACCAAAGTGTGCTGTCGTCAGCAAGCAATATATTATAGGCATTCACATAAAAACTTATTAAAAATTACGTAATAAATTTCACTGAGTCGTCGAATTCTGTTAGTTATGGACAACGTAAACTATGTTAAACTGAGTTTTAACGAAAAGTTCTACAGTGTACTTCATTACATAATCTTTCCCAAAAATTAATCACTCCTAAAAATATAACCCCTTCAATACAAATAAGATTCCTCTTGGCTGGGATTAAAACAAATAGATGAATGTATGTCATTACGATGTCATCGATGACATAAGCAGATCAAGCTTATTCCGTGACATAAAAAATCGTAATTCATGAAAGGATTGTGTGTATTTTCTATAATGTTATCCAATTTGGTACTGACGAGCCTTGGGA
>WOGP01008623.1:0-11123 GCA_015342065.1 Leptinotarsa undecemlineata
GATTTGACACATTCGTCCCTCTGACGAATCTCAGTCTAAAGGGTAAGGGAGCCATGCTTCAATCCTGGTTAAATTCAAGATGAACATCGAGATAATGATCAAATTATTAAGGAATGCAATATTTATATGTTATATCTTCTGAGAAGAAATTATCAATTATTTTTGTTAATATTTTCGTATATAGTTATAAGTGTATAAACACACATGAAGATGTTAGTTTAAAAATAGTAACGATTCTTATTAATTTCAAAAACGTATATAACACTGGGAGAAACGGAAATTCCAAAGAAACTGAAAAATAATGAAAATGAAACTACCCTCACTAATAACTTGGAAATACATTAAAATAATATTTCACCATGTAATTTTTCAAAAAAATTGCAGAACTTGGCAGCAATCTCATCTTTCAATTCACAAAATATTTGAGAACCCATGTAAAATAGAACTCAAGTTCTTTCTCTATTTCATCATTTTGTACTGAATTGAAAACGAGAGATTTTTTTTTGGGAAAGAAAAGTTTATGGCTTTCTACTTCTCCATCTTAACGCAAAAAATGTTTTAAACTTCCGAAGGATGGAAGGACAGACGGACGGATGGAAGGAAGGAAGAAAGCAAGCAATTGAATTCAACATGAACTCATGTTGGAAGAAAAAGCCCATCGGTAATATTTTTTGTAAAAGATGTAGAAGTATAAAGCCAAAAACTTCTCTTTACCATAATCTACTACTGATAACTAGTAATTCATATATGAGTTTTCTATACTTGAAATCTAAGTCGTTTGAATCAACAAGAATGACTCTCAAAAGTATCATACTTAAGAAAATTCCATAATTTTTTGAGTTTTATTTTCATATGCCAGGGATGCTAAATTGCAACCTTTGAGTTTCTCCAAAAAGTTTCAAAATATTTTTCACAATGTAATTTTTGTCAAGTGAGATGGAATAACCGTCAAATACGGAATCAATTTTTCTTCCCTTTGATTTTTGAGAAATTACTGAATTACTTACTTCATGCTGTTTCAGTTCTTCATTGATTCGTTTCAAGTTTTGTATCTGAAAAAAATTATAAGCAAATCAAATTCACATAGATACAAAGTTCCGATATTGAAATGCAGTATTATTTGCATTGTGTTGCACTGAAATGAACCATAAAAGTTGTGATGTTGGTGTAGTTTCATTAAACTATTTTGTACTTAAATAAAAATAATTGACTTCACAAATTGTCGAAAAAATTTCACTTCAATAAGTTTTACAGCTAATTCAAAGTAGTACCCTAGAATCAATGCCACTGTGCTGACCTACAGAAATGAAAATATTAAATCATGAATGTATAGTCCATTAACTAGTTCACAGTTACCTGGTGAACAAGGAATGGACATATCAATTCTTAAAAGTACTTACTTGTAACTCCTGTTCGGCACAGAGATGTTTTAATTTATCATAATCGTAATTATGTTCAGCAGTTCCTGTGGAAAAAAAGGGGGAAATGTCTTAAGCAGGTAATGAAAACACCCAGTAATTATAGCAAATAAGTATTTTGACTTTTCCAACAGGTAATAAATCATAATTTATACCTTCATTATCATCATCAGCCAAAACATTGCTGGCAAAATTTGTAAGTTGTCCTTTTAGACTATTGAAACCTTCGTTCAAATTTAGCCAAGACATAATAAGGTTTTTAATTTCAACAGGAACTGAAAAAAATAATTATGGAACATAAAACAGTTTCACCATTGTTTATTTACAAGTTCGAATCCAAATTTACTTGCCACTTGCCAACAAACTGCTTGAAGTTTGACTATTGACTTTCCAAAGTTTTTAATTTTGACGTATTCAGAAGATTTGACATTTGAATTTGAAAAGTATTTTCGCTGTGTCTATTATTCCGGTATTAAACGAAGGTCTCGCGACAGTTAGGATTTGGCACCCGTGATGAGCACGGTAAAAAGCATAAGCTTACTTTCTTTATTGTAATTTAACTTGATAGAGAAGTAACAGATTTACTGCCGCAGCTAGGGGTAAGGCAGTGAATCAGTTTCTCTACTGCGGTTCCGATTGTTTGTACAGTATGTTCAAAAAATCTAAATAAAATAGAAACTGTTTCTATAATTGATATAACACAACATTTTTGAGTTTATAAGTTACTGTGAATTTATTTTCATGGAAAATATAATTAAAGGCAGATATTTACAAAAAGAACAATTACCAGAATCTTTTATGTAGCTATGTTGGGAGAGATGAATGTTTTGGAATTTCATTTTAAGGTATTTATTTCTCCTCTATACAGCCTTGGTTTTCGCCTAACGCATCTGTGAATGGAATGTCAAAGTACGTTGGATCTCTCTATTTAATGAAGAATAAAGAGTGACGTAGATCGACTGTTTTTTTCAAAATATTTTACATGAAGATGGGTCCAAGTGATAATTCCCTGATTTTAGCTTTCTACTGTGCCCTGATATTTCTATGCATTTTACTTTAACCAAAAAGTATCCAGCATGTCATATTAAGTTTTTTCTGGTTTTCAGTTTGTACTGTTTCGAATCGTCCAAAATTAGTGAGTCACTTGTGGACTGACAAGGTTAACGCTACAAAATGTTCAGTACAGTTGGGTGACTGTTAGGAATAGTCCGAGCAGAGAATCAGCACAAACCTATTAGAAGGAGTAGATTTTGTATAGTGTTCTTTGCATCGACGTTTTAAAGTTATGTCGATGGTTTGTTTTGGTTCTACGAAATCCAGGTTCTATGACGTCAGGATCATGCTTAGTTGACATAGAGCGTTCTAGTTTATTGAGGATAATTTCGGACTGATGAATCGTCTGTTCTGGTTTCGACTTCAAAATGATCTTAAACTGTTTTGAACCATCCCGAATCGTTCTTGCTCTCGAGGCTGAACTGTGGAGAATTGTTCCCGTTGCCCATGCGCATTTATATGGAAATATGTTTGGGCTATTTTCCAGGATGTTTTTTATTTATTTGATTTGAATAATTGATGATTGAGATTAGATAACATTTGAACTGACTATAAGGATACGCTACATAACAAAATGGACATGATCAATAGTATTTTCTCCTGTTCGTCTCTTCATATATACGATAGGTAGCACAGTGGTCTCCTCAAAAGCGTTCTGGTTTAAACAAGTGTCCGAGACTATTTCGGACTGTTTGAGATTTTTTGCTTTTATGCATCATGTTCTGCGCTGTTTCCAAAGTTAGAACCAGAACAAACCTTTCGTCTATATACGAACCCTACTGCCTGCTGTTTATAAACTTAAATAACAAAACAGTAGGAACAATTTCTATCTTTTTCCAATAATGCTGTCCTCAATCTTCCCTTTCTAAAAGCCAATCCAATAGTTGTTACCTCTATCTTTTTATATAGTCTATATACAAAGCCTCTATGTCAAAAATCAGCTGTTTGTTTTTCTCGGCGGCCGGTTTTAAAGTTATTGCTTTCAAGTTATTGTAGTGTTGAAATTAAAAATATTTGTTGCTCATCTGTCTAATCTAAGACGATTTCAGAATGTCTGGTAATTTTTGGCAAAGTTCTCATCAGTGAGTTGCATAATTTTTTACTATAAATTGATTTGTTACTTCAGATTAATTTATCACTATAAATTAAATCCTTGTCTGTGTGACCTTATTCTAAAGACATTTACTTCATTCTAGTCAACAGTGGCTTTTGGATAAGCAAGATTTGATAAGAGAAAGGCAACATGATCTATCTATCCTACAAGAAGAAGAATATCAAAAAATTTTTATATTTTTTTCTAGTGGTGAGTAAAATTACTTTCTAGACTCATATAATATTTAGCATTTATATCCTTCATTACAATTATACATCAATATTAGTTTTTTGAATTAGATGAAACATTTACTATTTCTGTTTTCTATTTCAGTAAACTATAAAAGGTAGCTTCTTCCTTATTTTCATATTACGTGAATCGACTAGTTGTAAGATCAGTTGGGAGTCGTGCGTTAGAACAAATTCCAAAAGAATATTCTTTACATTATGAGTGTTTCGAACTCAAAAAAATTATGGAAGTCACACATATTCGATAAGGCTGTTTGTAGAGTGATTTCCACTGAAGTCGTCGAAACTGAGAGAACAGATACAGAATCCAATTGATGAATCCGAATAAATGAATCTGTGCATTGGGCTATCATTGAGGATTCTGGAGATCTAGGAGGAAGGGAAACAGCGAATAATGTTGTGTGTTGTTTTCGATGGCAATGAACAGATCCTCTATGATGTTATTTGACTGCAACTCTTGGCAGGAAATTGTTTTCTTTACCAATATGAGTACTCCACCTCCTCTATTGAATGTGCTTGTCTTGAAAGAGCAGTCTTTTCTGTAGATGTTGTAGTTAACAAGATTCAGTTTGGCATTTGTTATATCTTGAGGTAGCCATGTTTCTGTTAGGATCACGATATCGAACAATTAAATGGCCTAATTATATTGGAGAGAGCGGAATTTAGAATGAAGGCCATTAACATTTGGATAATATATGTTTGGAAGTTTGTTGGGGAAGATGTTTCTCATTCTAGTGTTTCATTTGATGATTCTGCCGTTGGTTTATTTCCATTTGGCATGGTTTTCATCATGCTCTATACAGTGTTTCACTTCAAATTGTAGTGATCTGAACTGTGCCATTTGCATGGGTGTTAGATCGCTGTTAGGATGGATTTATGCAGCATCAACTTTCATTTCCACTTCACAGGTATTTTATTCAGCTCTTATTGTTTCCTGAACTACGCATGCACACTCATCAAAGTTCATCATATCATAAAATCTCAAACAACAAAGTCAACTTAATGATACTCAATTCCTATAACACAGGTTGAATTTTGGTTGTCAACACCTTGTACAATACAATTTCTTCAAATCATAAACAATACATATAATTTTTTAAATTGTGATAGAATTAAAAGCAGGTGCAAAAGCAATTTACACTTTCACTAATTTGACTTTCGAGAATGAAAGTCAAAGTATTTCTTATAGAACAACTACATCTTTTCTAGAGAGAGAATTGAAATGAAAATAAAGTTTATATTGCATAAATCCCCCTTTATATTCTAGAGTACAAACAAATATTCCGAATTATAGAATGGCATCACTAAATTTATATTATGTTTATTGATATATTGTGTTTCTGATTTCCAGTAATACAAACATTGGGAGAGCAATTGAAACTCAGACAACAAGTTATAGCCACTGCCACTGTATATTTTAAGAGGTTTTATGCAAGGAACTCGTTGAAATGTATTGATCCTTTATTATTGGCACCAACTTGTATTTTTCTGTCATCAAAGGTTGAAGAATTTGGAGTCATATCAAATAATAGACTCGTCACAACATGTCAAACAGTCAGTAAGTATGATATTTTCAACAAAAATCATCTAAATCTCAACTAACTTTTTTCAGTCAAAAATAAATTTGGGTATGCATATACACAAGAATTTCCTTATCGGACCAACCACATTTTGGAGTGCGAGTTCTACCTTTTAGAAAATTTAGACTGTTGTCTCATTGTGTATCAACCTTATAGACCTCTTTTACAGCTGGTACAAGATATTGGTCATGAGGAACAACTCCTTACTTTGGCATGGAGAATTGTTAATGATTCGTTAAGAACTGATGTTTCTTTGCTATATCCTCCATATCAAATAGCAATAGGTTGTCTGCAAATAGCCTGTGTTATTCTCCAAAAGGACCACAAAGCTTGGTTTGCGGAACTTAACGTAGATATAGAAAAGATTCAGGAAATAGCAAGGTATATTATAAATTTGTTTGAATTATGGAAAACATATGATGAGAAGAAAGAAATACAAGGATTACTGAGCAAAATGCCCAAACCCAAACCTGCTCCTCAAAGATAGTGTGATGGATGGTTAAACAAGTATTACAAATATACGCTTAATGTTTTTTAACAAGTATATGAACTGATGAACTTTCAGCAATAATCATAATTACTTTTCTTCTCCAACTGTACTGAGTAGTTAAAAAGAATTTTTGATAGAAAGTTCTGTTCTCATTCATACAATACATTCAAATACATTAGATTAACATGCACTCACTTTTTACCTAGAAAAATGAAATATATGTATTTTTTATTTTCTTTGAAAATTAAATTGTGAAATTTCATTAACAATCAATTTTTTTTTTAAACATCCATTATAGTATTAATAATAATCCTTATTTTCAGGACATACAGAGTACTAATAGAGACATTCATAATATCAAAGTGATAAATATTCGTTCAATGAATACATATTGTCAATTATATTACACTCAAACCTATCAGCATCAATTTTGACTTCATTTCAATGAGAAGTTTGCTGTAAATTCTTAGTACTAAGACTTGACAGAATTGTCAAACTAATAAAAAGGAATATGAAAGTTGGGACTTGATAATAATAATAACGCCTTTATTATTTCATAACCAAAACAAAAAACAACATAACTTATATGTTCAACTCAAATTGAAATAAAGGGTGAAGTTCATTGTCCGTAATGAAATACATCACGGAAAAGATTCTTCCACTCCTTTTAAAACTATTTATAGATGAGTTCAAAATCAAAGGATTCCTATACCCTGCTTTAGCTATTTATTTTACAATATTTTTATGTACAGTTGTTCTAATTGACATATTTATTCAGGTTGGTACTTCACATATTTTAACATATGATGTATTAAATCTACTTAGAATTTGCTAATTTATAATCAACATATCTTTTCATTACAGTTCTTGGTATAGAAAAGAATAGATTGACAAAAAAATCTACATAAATACAAATGATTAGTACTAAAACCTGTTGGAAACTAAAACAATGAACAAAGTTGAAGACAATAAGAATCTTCGTTTTATAGAAAAACTATCTGATCTTCAATGCATGCCTAGTCCGAGTTAATATAATTTTACATTTGAACAGTTTGAAAAAAAGCGGGAGTTATTATAAGGCCCTTCTTGTAAGCATTTGGTTTCAGAAACAGTGTTCAACAAACAAAGCGAGAGTTAAAAACAAAAAATATATTTTTAGAAGAGATTAATTTTTGGGAAAGAGTGTTTTTGGCCCTATTTCTCCATCTTGATACAAAAAATGTGGGAATCTTCCAAAGAAAGGAAGGAATCAATTTAAAAAAATAACCGTATACAAAGATGTGTAGATCATGCAAAGTGTTATCAAAAGTAGTTTAAATAGACGTACTGAACAGAAAGGTATACTCCACTTTATTTTTGCCAGCATAACTTCAAAGGCTCCTCTTTGAAGCTATTAGATTCAATATGAAACAAGGAAAGACAGTCAATAATAAAGTTTCCTTTTCTGAATTCAACCTGCTACACTCCCCTATTTGATTCAATAATAAAAATTTTGGTACCGCCAGAGTTGGTTCAGGGCGTATATATCAGGTTGATTATCCGTGTCTAGCACATTCCTCAGCTTTTTCATTGTCTATGATATTTGAGTGTCCTGGCACCCAGTATAGAGTCAATCTGTTTCTGTCTCAGTTCTTTGTGGCATTTCCTGACCAGTTTATTTACCTATTCGTGTAGTATTAATCAAAGATGTTCATTTTTAAAATAGTTGAATGTAGTTATAGGTTAATCTTAAGTAATCTCATCATCCAAATAATCAGTACGTTTCAATTATGAAGAAAAAAATCAAACGCAAAATAATTGGATAGTCAGTCCGAGTCGATTTTAATAGAACTGCTTACTTGATACCTGTTTTCTGGGTTGTAGGCAATTAATCAGTTATTCAAATATTCAGTTTCAGAGTTGTTAATGTACAACAAATAATGGATGGAAATAAAAGTTCATTCTCTACAAATCAAAATATTCAATATTGACTTACAAAACCAAATTTGAAAAACTGAATATCTCCACTATATACATAAAAAATACATTCATGATAGACCATTAACACTAAATGTCTATTCTAACAAAAGCTTTTTTTTTTTCTATCTTGTTCTTTCTGGTAATATTTTTTAACTTTAAGGAAAAAATCAAGTGAGAAAAACCCTCAAACTCACAGACCTGTTAATAGTCAGGAAGGCACTAATCGTGGAAACCTCTTCCCCTTTCCATGAAATCATAGAACCAACCTGGTCTGATAGACTGAGCGTGACTATTGGAAGGTTAACTTCAAAAATTATTTATTTTTTGATGGTAACAAATTATGCCTTCTCATATTGCTCAAAACCCCATCTAAAGAAGCTGTTTTCTTTTTAGCACTTCCTTTTAATGTTTCTTCTCCTTTGTTGCGAATTTTCAGTTTTGGTGAGGAAACTTCGTCCATAAAATCAAAGTCGGACTGTTCTTCAGGTCTACAAATTTTAAAAGACATAGAAATTTCTTGGAATGCAAGTAAATGATTATCTTACTCTTTAGAGTCCTTCTCCTGTTCTGGCTCTTCATTGATTTCGGGAGAAGGTGATTTATACCCTGGACATTTCCAACTGAGTTCCTGCATTTCACCTTTTACTAACATGGTATAAAGTCGGTCTATTTCCTCAGGGTTAGGTTCCCATGGTCCTTTGCATTCTTTAAATTCTTCGTCAGAACATTCTATATCCCATTCCTCATCCATTTTAAATATTTACACAGATTTTCAATTCATTTACTATTTTTGCTTTATTGCTCAGACACTAGTAATATTTACTAGAAAAAATGCATAGAAACCGTAGTATATAACATAAATTCTGTGTCCTGGTGTTTAACAGATTGACTTTTGTTTTCTCAAAAACTCTCGATGCGAAAATAGATTGAGCCAACTTTGTACACACGTTAATAGATGGAGCAATAATCGAAGGCTGTTGTTCGTATTCGGATCTTCAATTTACAGACCATAATGTAAAATATCTTCCACTCAATATCAATTTATTCCCAAATGTAAATAACAATTTGGCATTGTCAAGCAGTGTCACATTTAAGTATATTTGACACTTTTGTGAATTGAAGCCTGAAACGATCACTTTATTTCTTTATCAAAAGTGCCGTAAAACGAAAGTTTTTGACAAAATATTCTAATTCTGCATGGGAAAAAGTTCCATTTGATCACACCAAGGATATTTTATGCATATTGACAGAAACTAAGTTACTGGGTTTTTTGTGGTTAACTTTATGCCTAAGGTGAAACATCTATGGACAGTTGCAACTTGACTCCCGTGTTAGAACGGAACAAACTCTCGACATTTTTTTGTTTTAAAAATCAATCGCAATATACCATATTGAATACGCTTTTCATTCAGGAATAATAATTGGAAAATGAATGAAAATAGCAAATTAAACTCAAAAATGGACAAACATCAACTTCTTATGACAACTGACACTAGTAATGTAAAGTAACCAACTTAAAAAAAAGAAATGCATCTGCTGCTAACAAAGCCCTTATTGATGTAGATTAAATAATGAATACAAAGAAATTCACTCTCAAACTGCGAATGAAACTGAAACATGGAAATTACAAACATCATCTACATATGGTGGAAAAAATAAATGTGCTTTAAATGAAGTTCTTATCGGATATAGTCCATTATTGTGGACCTCTTGAAGATGATCACTTGGTGATCGAAACACCTGTCGAGGTGTTAAAATAAGGGTTTGGTGTTGGGAAAAAACTCCAGTAATATTCATTACTACGCCAAAGGTTCCAAACAGTGCATCACACTATAAATTTTTATACTTATGAACATATCACATATATACATACATAAATGTACATCAAGTTTCACTAAATGTAGAAATTCATCAATTGCATATAAAGGTGGGATTATTGGTTTTCACATTTCTTTTAAATATTGATAGAAGTTTCTCTTATATTCCTCAGCAGCAAGTTATAGTATACAAATAACATCCAGCCCATTCTGGCGATCGCTTATGAGATAGATTTCGAATACTTTTCAAGTGTGTTATTGTAATTTTTTTTTTCGCTATTTTTAATGTTATTATGAAAGTACACTAATATTTTCAATAAATAAATTATCAGTACTGTAAGTAATTTATTTTCTTTACTGATCTACACAATTCTCGATATTCTAGATTGAAATCGTATAATTCTTTTTTGATAAATGAATACTTCGCTACATTTCGTTGCTTGTCCCCAAATGATTATGTTATAACTAATTGTTGAATGGGCGAGAGCATAGTAAACATTGTTTAGCGATGCTTTGCTCAGGATATACTTTAGTTTGTAAATAGCAAAAATACTTGGTTCAATTTTTTGCACACAGTTGATTTTTTCAGATCAAGTGAATTTTTCACTAATCATAATGCCAAGATATTTAAGGTTCATGCTTATCGGTACTATAAAATCTTCAATTTCGACAGTAATTTCATCACTGGCCAACCGTTTTAATGAAAATTGCATGTATTTTGTTTTCTCTGAATCAACAAATAATTGATTGATATTACACAAAAGTACAAAATCTTCAATAACATTGTCAGTTTTTATGGAAACTTCTTGGGACGTATCCCCTATAACTACTATTGAAGTCATCCATTTACAGGAGAAGAAGAGGTCCGAGTATACTCCCTTGTAGGGTCCCAATTTTAATATAGCTGTTTCGATTTCTCATAAACAAAATCAGCCAATCATTCATCATTCATCATTTTTAGATTAATCTGAGTCAACAACAAAAAACTTTATTATAGTCTATACGAAGTCAGCTAAATATTTCCAACGTCCGGTAACTATTTAGTTTTTATGCCATTCGAATTGACTTCGTATATACTTTCTATACCTGAAAACATATTCGAGCGATGTAAAATTACAGTCCATTGTAACCGATCTGTTCAAATGGGTTATTGTTAGCTTGCCATTAGCGAAAGTAATGACATTGTGAGTAACATCTTTGCCGCGACCATAATGACCGCGCTCGTTATGTGGAACGGCCAAAGGAGCATTTGGAACGCACTGTATGGGTTGTTTGGACTGCAACATCTATCCTCTATCGACGACTTTGATGACGAGAGAGAAGATGTTAAGATCAGAATGTTCATCAAGGAATCAAGGGTCTGGGAACAGTGCAGTGCATGACATCGGTTTGTTTGGAAGTAAGATAGGTATTTTTAGGCATTAATTTTTAAAATGATATACCTACACAAGTGATATATATATAT
>WOGP01008624.1:0-11122 GCA_015342065.1 Leptinotarsa undecemlineata
ATATATAACATTAGACAAACACAAAAAAAAAGAAATACAATGCAACAATAATATACGAAAATCACTATTTTAAAAATAGAATTAATAGAATTAATAGAATTAGTAGAATTACAAGAATTACAAGAATATTTCATCGTAATATGTGTATGTGATAGTGTGTATGAAAGAACCAGGCTTTGAAAGAGCCGATGTGATTTTCTACTTCTTACCAAAATCCTACCATAATTTAATTTTAATGTTTGTATGGCAACACTGAATAGCTGTGATCCACAAACATTTGACAGATCTGCGAAAACGAATGGCGTCAGTGGACCACATCAAAGATTTTAGAACCAAAAGGTAAGTTTTTTGCGTTTATTTAATTTGTTTTACAAATAAAGGTGCAGCATGAATTGATAAATTGATATGTTGTATTGTTTCACATATATTCAACATTATTCTACGATAATATTGATATTGCAATGTTAACGCGGAATAGCTGTATTTTATATGACAAAATGTTTGGAAAGAGCTACTTGTGAAGGCTTTGAAAGAGACGGCTCTTTTATGGCACACAAATTGGTTCTTTCAATACACTACAAGCTTTTAATTTTAAATTAGTGTATTTTCAATATTCTATTATTAAATCTGGCAGGTTTTTTCGAAATTCTGCCACTACGCGTTTTCATAACGGAATCGGGTACTCTGCTTTTTGACACTCCCGATTCGCCCGAATGCACTTACAAAACACTATCGTAATCGGATACTCTGCTTTTTGAATTCACTCCCGCACTATCATCTTCTTCAACTGGAGACAGGGCGACTAGGATTCTTCTGCAACAAGTTCCGATCGTGATGACGACTAGGATTCTTCTGCAACAAGTTCCGATCGTGATTTCAAAGAAGCATCCGGATCCAAGCATTCCAAAGGATACAGCTTCTGCACTGGTCGAATAATTGGACCATTCTTAGTTTGAACCCGAACCAGGCGAACTACACCATCTTTTCCAGGTGAAAGTTCAATAATTCGACCCATTGACCACTCAATGCGCTTCTGATTGTCATCTCTCAATTTCTGTTTGTGCCTCATTTTACGACAGAGAGACTTTCTGTCTATTTGATCACAATCAGGCATATCATACCCATTACCAAGATCATTTAAAAACATAGCAGGAGTCAAGGCAACTTGATCTGCTGGATCGTTAGACACATAAGTAATTGGTCTACCTACTATTTACCACAGCTTCACACTCGCAAACCAAAATTGTAAAATCTTCATAATGCATGAAAGCCCAACCCAACACTTTTCGGAGAAGAGTCTTTACAACACCAACTAAACGTTCCCAGAACCCACCACACCATGCGGCTGTCGGAGGGTTGAAACGCCAAGTAATGCGCTGCGACAAACACTGTTCCCAAATTTTAGACCAGTCACGTTTTCCAAAAGCATTTTCTATACCAACGATCGAACGGCACGACGTCCACCTAGTACCCAATACCGCTCTCGAAGAATGCCCAACAATCCTTGAGTTCCTACATGACAAGACCTACGTGCTCCTGAAAGAAGATTTGATGAACTGTAGGAAAGTCTGCGGGATTGTGAATCCCAGGAATGTGTCTCCATGCATCTGAAGGAGTTAAACTACGAATTTCAGCAATTCTATTCCACACAAATGTGACCCATTCTTCTTTCCTTTGTATCCAGGAAATTACCATAGATACATCACTCCAGAAATAGCTCGTTATTTGTTTAAATTGAAAATTTTCTATGACATTCCTGAACAATCTTGCGCTAATTATCGCTGCAAGTAACTCTAGCCTTGGAATTGTCAAAAATTTCCCTTTCTTCTATATAGGAGCCAATCTAGACCGCCGCTAGAAGATGGACAGATACTTGTTGATTTTCAACAACATGTAAAAATATAACTGCAGAGTAGGCTGTGTTACTGGCATCACATAACGTATGAATAGAGCAAACGAAAATAGAAGTTGGAGCAATATTTACCCATCTAGGTATAGCTATTTCTAATAGACTAGGCAGTTCATGAAACCAATTTCTAAATTCAACAGATGTGTCTTCATCTACAGGCTCGTCCCAGGTAAGGTTCCATTTCCACAATTCTTGTAACAGCAATTTTGGAACTGATGTAGCAGAGCACACAAAGCCTATACGATCAAAAACACGTTGAGCCATTGACAAAATTATTCTTTTGGTAATGTATTCTTCTTGTGAGAACACTTCTTTTAAGGAAGCTTGGATTGATATTCAGTGTATCTCGTACTGGATCCCACATCAATCCCAATACTGGCAAAAGTACATCTTCATTGTTGTAGTTACTATCCTTTCTAGTAAACTCCCACCCTCTCAAGTCAAACTTACCCTCTGCCATAATCATAGAAGCTTCTTGCAAAAACATATTGAGAGTCAATTCATCAGAAACACTTGTATCGCAGTTGTCGAGATAAAATCCTTTATTTGCCAGCTTCAGTATTATTTTACGTGAATATCTCTTGTCGCCGCTTTCAGTCCTTCTTAACATTTCTTCAAGGTGATGATCAATGGTTGCTCCTAAGAGAAAAGGGTTGCTATTAACGCCGAAAACATTTCTACAGTAGCGAAAAGTCAACTCATTTCCATCTTGATCAACCCTTAGGAAGCGAAGAAAATATCGATCTCTCGTGAAGACTAATTTGCAAGAATGTCTTCCGGATGTCTGAAACTACTCCAAACTTGTACTCTCCAAATTTAAGCAAAATTGACGTAATCAATTCGATGTAATTTTGACATTTTTCCAAACAATCATTCAAAGAAGGCTTGTCTTTTTCATGAGCAGACGCATCAAACACAGGCCGGATTTTTGTTGTAAGGCTATTTTCTTTTATGACTGGTCTGTGAGGCAGATAATGAATTTCGCTTTTGTCATGTTCAAATGGAATTATTTCAATTATTCTTTTCTCTAGCCACCTTTTGATGACTTGGTCAAAAGATTGAACAAGGTTTTGATTCCGTAATTTTTTAAGAGTATTGTGTAGTCTCCTATTGGCAAGGTGATAATTTTTTGACAGTGGTGGGTGACCATCAATCCAAGGTAACCGGACCTCATAACGACCTTCATTGTTAACTGTCACGGTGTTTAAAAAAATATCTTTGGCGACTGATACCAATTCCTCTCGAGTTTTGAGCTTGCTTGGTTTTTCAATACCTAATTCATCAAGATCCCACAAAGAACTGATGATGGAATCCTTCACTGGAAACGACAAAGTTGAGCTGATCAAAGAGTTGGCTATATTCAGATTGTTGTGAATCGGTATTTTTCCAAGAAGAACCCAACCGAATAGAGTTTCATAGGCTACTGACCATTGGATAACGAGTGACGATTTCCTGTGAAGATTTGACTGACTGAATCAGCACCCATCAAAATCTTAATAGGTCCAGCAGATACAATGTATGACAATTCAATTTTGAGATCTCTGAGCTCTTCAATCATGGTCCATAACAGACAGGCGAAACCTCACTGCATATTATTGGTTGGTCTGAAACCTCTAAATTATATGAATAATTTTGATTATTCAATTTGACCATATAACATTCATGAATTCGTTCATTTTGAGAGCCACCAAATAAACAATGAATGAGTTTTTCCTTACCCACTGATTGGCATCCCAATTTCTCAGAACTTGACTTAAGAATGTATGATCGTTGAGATGGCTAGAGATTTGTCAATGTTAGGATCCACCTCTGGTTTCTTACTATGATTAAGAGTATCAAGAGACTCCTTGTTACTAGGCAAATCAGGGCACATTATTGCCAGATGAGATTTTTGACAGATAACACATCTAGGATGTCCACGACATCTTTTCGAAGTATGACCAGCTTTCAGGCATCTAAAACAAATTTTCTTACTGATCAAAATACTTTTCTTTTGCTCCAAAGACATCTTCTGTGCTTTGAAACAATGTTCACCAATGTGATTAGAACCCCTACAAAATGCACAATTTGAATTGAAACTAACCAAGTTTGCGGCGGTGGGTACCGGTGAATTCACATTTTTCTTAACCGAAGAGTTCAAAATAGTTCTCGATAAATTAGCACTGGTGTTACCTTGACCGACTAAACCGAAACCCTACGAAGCCAATGTAATACGCTGCTCTTTTTCAACATCGGTTTTCAGAAACTTTATGAGGTTTTTAAGACGAATATCTAACTTTCCCGGACTTGACTCCGTTTTGACATTTATAGCACTTCCTGAATATTCAGGTTCAAATCTATGAGGGGAACGTTGCCATGATCTCAATAAATCTTGAGGGAGGCATGACTCATTCAGAGGAAAAAGCATCGCAGAATACTTATCTGACGTAATGCCTAAAGTATCTAACGCTTGAATATGTGTCTCGATCTGGTCATACAAAATTACCAATCCAAGCTTAGATTCAGATGTAGCATTACACAAAACCAACTTAAGCAATTCTCTGACGTAGACCTCAATTTGATTATCTTCTCTGCCAAAACGAGATAACATGGAATCGATAATATGATGATAATTTTCCGCAATAGATGGATAACTCTCTACTAGTTGCCTTGCTCTACTGAAAGGTACAGTTGCCTGAATCGAATAATCAATTTTATCGACTGCCTTAATATCTCTGGCTTCGTGGATGTTCTTGAATTGAGACCAGAATAGTAACCACTTTCGAATGTCACCATCAAACTTCTTAAACTCTATTAAAGGTAATTTAAAACGCCTACCTGTCATGCTGACGTGAGAACATTCAGAATTTGCATCATCGATGTGTTCTACTTCATGGGTTATCTTTATGAATATTTCCTCATACTGGAGTTTCAGGGCTGCAAACTTCCTTTTGTAAAAGTCACAATTTGTCATGTCCGCCAATAACTCATTTTCGGTAGCATCAGCCTGCAGAAAGTCCTGGTACACTTTATCATCTACTACTTGTAGGTCGTCCATCTTTGCTTGAATTAAGTCGTAGCATGTATGTATCTGCTGATTATCGCGTGGGGTTGCTGACATTAACTTTTCAAGATCAGATGTTAGTATCGTGAATGATCTACGTAAAATGGAAGGCTGCTTTTTATTACCTTCCATACTTTCACTTCGGAAAGAACAGCAAGTGCTTGAAAGGTAAACTGAACAGTCTCAATGACAATTGTCCTGTCACGGTCGCCAAACAATGTAGAGGCCAGAAGAAAAAACTGCCCGTTCAACTCCGGTTCTCTCAGTACAATGGAAATTGTCAAATGACTATCTATTCTTCGTACAGCGATTACTGCAAACCCCAACAACAATACGATTTATCGGCAAAATCTTTTTTACTTTCATTGACGTTAATACATTGGCAAAAATTGACAACTCCTCTGACAGACATAGTATTATATAGGGTGGTTTGAAACAAAACTCAAAATCAGCATTTTAGTAACAACCATTCTTGCTTACAGAAACACGAGATGACGAGGTATTTGAAAAAGTGGAAACTAACCTTGAAGACGAATCCAGTGATGATGAAGATCACATACTTTCTCTTTGATAATATTCGTTTCATACTTTGATATGAATAATAATTTCTATATATGATGTGTATACATTTTATTATTTCATCCAGTAATAAACAGAAGGAACAAAAAATTATTCCATTCGAAAACTGTCACATCGAAATGTTTTTAAATTGTCCAACATTCCTCTATATAATTGTCAAATTATCATTTAGGGCGACTCAGACAACAGGTTGAACCCACAGTAGAAACATCTTACGCGCTCGGGTATTTTAAGTTGGCATTTTTAACATTTTGAAAAATCAGACATGAGGGTAGGTCACCTCCAAATCGTCCGTAATTCTAATCCAACACTCTTTTGAGTTCCTGAAGGTTCCCTTTCAGTGTATGAAACGCTTTTATAACTTTTTTTCTTTTTTACCACTTTTTGCAGCCAACCCCCTATTTAATCGTCAGATTATTATCTATCTGTTATCATAAAAATAAAGCAAGTATACACTAATATATAATATCTGACGCGCTCGAATATTTCTATCTAACTGTATGTTTTTACATTTTTTAAATTTTCTATACGCTTTTTCCCACACTAAAATAGAAAACTCAATATAAACTTTTTTTCGTTTCAGAATCTAATCTTCACAATCCAATAGGTCCCCATGACGCTCTAGTAACTGCAAATTTAGCATTCAGGCTTCCCCTGCTATGATTGATTCGCTGAATTGATCTTCACAAAACTGTATATCATTTCTTATTTTTAAAATTATCTTCTCTCCGATTCTAGAATTATTTGCAATTCACACTATGAAAAGCTGAGTGTATTACTTCAGGAAATCTATACTGCGAAACTCTGTTGATAGAAACTGTTATGAAATTCAATTTTATTCTGATGGAAAGAAATAACGACAAACGTTCGTTTTATTTTTGTAGAAATAAGTTTCCATCGTGCTAAGAACTTTTCCAGTTTACCTGAATGTGGATGCCGTGATGGTTCCGAAAGTTTCGTTTGGCGCCGTTTCCACCCATTGTCTATATTTATGAGGAAGGGGTTTTTGTTTTCCAGGAAATTTTCTTTATGTCGTTCTGTGGAGTTTACTGATAGTCTATGAGAAAAGTTCGTTCGAGAGAAATGCACTAGGCGATGTTTTAGTCGTGCGCTCGTTATGATATCTACTAGTTTTATCAGCCTAAATGACTATGAAATGTTTATTTTTAACTGAAATATATTAAACATGATTTTCAACAAAACGTATTATTTGGTATAATGATTCTTTTGTGAAAACTGAAAGGTAACAGTGAAATTACCAAGCTTATAATAGTGTGTTTACTTTCTTGAGTAATTTACAAATATTTATCGATGGTATTTCAAAACATTTTCCAAAATGAATGCAAATATCGAATATACAAACAAAGTCATTATGAAATTATTTATTACATATAAACAAAGTGAGTAAATCATTGTCAGAACATTTTAAAATTTTGAGAATATAATGGACAACATTTTCAGCATTTATTGTGAATATGTGATGATATTTTGTTTATAATTTTGTTACTTTTAATCATCCTTATTCTGTGATTTTCTGTACTTTCACATATTATAGCTCAGCAAATCTTACTTTTCTCATAGAAATGCCTGATTTTTGATATAGCTGTTCCCTGGAAACGTTGAACAATAGTTAGGTAAATCAATTTGTATCCTCACAAACTTCATCTCGTTCATTGGTGTTGATTCAGGGTATCTTTGGTTGAATTCCCTGCAAGTTCTGATAATGATTTGGTCACACTTTGTTCATGTGTAATAGATAATTTCATAGAAACCATTCGATAATAACGTAAATAATATGTGGCAGTATTTTCTAGTCTGAACATTATATAAAATCATCCAATTGTAACAAAACTCCACCAAAATGTGATATTCCAAAGTCATAAAGGAAAATCATAAATCTTACCTGGAATTTTTTGAAACACCCAGTGTGATAACAACAAGAAGGCGGATTTCAGAAATATTTCTGGAAATTCCAGGAATTCACATTGCAAAGGTTTTTTATTTTAATCTGAGTGCTGTCGGACGATTCCTTTGCTATATGGGGAGTATTTTTTGTTGAGTTAATTTTACCGCGGTACCCTGTACGTAATTATTAAAATGATCATGATATTATTAATAATGAATTGACATAAATTGACTTCATTGATGATACAAAAAACAATACAAAGATGAATGAGAAAAAAATGCCATCTAATTTAAGTTTCATTCGATGTAAAGAGTATGTTCGCCAACATACCATACAACGAGTGCAAGCCCCTCATTTTAGACATATTACATCAAGCCGAAGTGGACCATATCATTTCCTTTGAAGTTTCTACAGCTATCGATGTGTGCCTAAATCAGAGCTACCTACAGTTCAACAACAAATTTTATAAACAGGATTCAGGTTTACTAATGGGCTCACCCCTTAGTACACTTTTAGCAGACATATTCATGAACAGCTTGGAGACCACTATAGTAACTTCCGACCTGGGTAAAAAACATATTCATTTTCGTACAGATATGTAGACAATATTTTCGCCTGTTTCAGAGGCACTACACGACGGGTGAACCAATTTATGACACTCATGAACAATCTCAATAGCAACATTCAGCTCACACTCGAAAGAGAGATAGAGAAACAGATTAATTTCTTAGACTTCGCCATTACATATAATCAGAATAAATTTGAGTTCAATGTTTTTAGAAAACCTAGTTATACAGACAACACCATCCCAAGCGATTCTTTCCATCCAGACAGTCATAAATTAACAGCCTACAATTCAATGTTGCACAGAGCATTCTCACTGCCTTTGTCCGCTAACAATCTAGCTGGGGACATTGATATAATTACACAGATAGGTCATAATAATGATTTCAACGCAGATACTATCCAGAAGTTAGTCAGGAAATTCACTTACAGATTAATGTACCCTCAGGTCAAACAACCAGAAATCAAGAAATGGGTAACGCTAACATATTTTGGAAAAAGTACAGAGATAATTGCGGGATTATTCAGAAAAAACAATGTGGAAGTGGCATTAAGACCACATGCCAGGTTATCTCATTTCCTTTTCAATGCCAAAGATAATATCGACAAGTTGGAAAAATCTAGAGTTTATAAGCTTAAGTGTCCGGAGTGTAATAGTGTTTAAGTGGGACAATGTGGCCGAAATTTAAAAAAAACGGTATGCTGAATATGAAACGTCCTTTAGACTAGCAAAAAATGATTCGACGTTTTCAAACCATTCCTTGGCATGTAACCACAAGTTTCCGAATATAAACGATACGGTAATTCTGCACTATTCCAGTAAAGGTTGCAAACTCAATTATTTAGAATCCTTGGAAATTCAAAAGCATAAACATTGCGAGTGCAAGTTGTTAAATGATCAAATCCATTTAGTGTACTCGCCGGTTTTTAAATTGGCACATACATATTGTGAACTGTAAATTCAGATACTCAATCAAGTCAAGCACCTCAGTTTCTATTAGTACCTACAGGGGTGGTATGCAGTATGTCAATTTTAAAACTTATAATGGGTTATATCTCACGAACGAAAGTCGATATCGAAAAAGGCTTGGAACCGTTTCTATAGGATATAAGTAGTATAAATGATAATTGAACAGGATGAAATAATAATTGTGAAAATTTGGCTCAAATGGAATATTTAATGAGGTTTTTGTTGAACTAGAAATTTATTGAACATGTCAATTGAGTAAATCTTCAAAGTGGGTTCCGTTTTTTAGTAAACAATTACGGCTTATTGTCAAAGTCTGTACCAACTTTAATATCTCCCGGATTACTATGACTTTTTTATTCGTAATGCTACCTCCCGGACTATTACTTTAAATGATTAGTGTCCGTCGATACTTTTTTCGTTAAATAAAATCTTAATTTGCCGATTTTGCGAAACAAGTTGAAAAGAACTATTTTTTGGGTTCTGTCAGAGTCAATAATTTTTGGTTTTTTGAGACTTTCAAATATCATTAGTTTTCATCATTTGTATGATCCGCACTGTCTTTCAGCTGTAGTTGTTGCGATGGTTTGCAGTATACCTGGGCGTGTGGAGATAATTTTCATATTTGCCTCCCAGAGCTAGTGTTATTTAAAAACAGCTCAAATATTTCATGAAAGGCATCCGGACAAAAATGTTAGTCACGTGTACGTCCGCGGTTCAGTTGAAAAGTTTAGAGAAACAGAATCAGTGCAAAATAAAAAAAGGGATGCCCCAAGATTACTGAATCAAGCAACCCAAATTGAGGTCCTTGGAAATGTTGCAATGGAGCCTACTGCATCAACACGTCAAGTATCTGCCGTGACAGGACTTTCACATGAGTCGGTTAGAAAGTTGTGGTAATTACATAAGTCTCTCCCGTACAAAACACAAATTCTTCAAGAACTAGATGAATTGAGTTTTGTGAACTCATGACTGAAAGAATTCGCGTTGAACCGAGAATGTTAATAGTTGTTTCAATGATGTATGTATTTTTATGCTGAATGGTAATGTGAACAAACAAAACTGTTAGTACTGAACTAATGCAAACCCGCATCGATTCAGAGAACGTCACACTCAATATCCTGAAAACCTGAATGTTTGGGCGATGCTATAATTGGTTTCTTGTTCATACCAGGCAATTTAAGTGGTGACATTTATCTCGATATGCTGGAAAACACCATCGAACCTGTCGCAGATAGTTCATTTTCTGAATTTTTAATACTTTTTTTTGTACACATTGTATTCTCTCTAACTAGAGTTGTTAAGTAACTGTCATTGATATATAAAATATAAGTTAATTGTTTGAAAGTTTTTTTTAAATATTTGAATTCGTATTTTAATTGTTTCCGATCCATATTTCGTCCTACATTTGACGTATTCAGTCACCGGGTAGGTGAATTTCGAATATTTAACATTTGGTGATCGTAATAGGACACCGACTATGGAGAAGGTAGTGAAGGTACTAGCAGTGCAACGAAGAACGTTTGACCAGGTTTTCAATGATGTTTTCAACTTGTTTGACCAAAAAAACACTGACAAGATTGCCATATTCAGCAAAATTATTATTCTGGAGCAGAAAATCCAGGTCCTGATGGATTTGCATAGACAAATGGTGGATTTTTCATCAGACAATGAAGACGCTTTGAACAAAGAAACATCTACGCTGATGAATACTCTGACAAGTATTTCAAAGTCAAACTTCCAGCTGAAAATCTTTTAAACAAGAACATTATTGCTGAATCTCTTTGTCAATGCTCTAGTGAAACGAAGAAAAAACTCAAACTACCGAAAATTGAATTTATGTAGTTTGGTGGTGAGATCAAAGAATGACTTCCCTTTTGGAATCAGTTTCAGAGGGTACATGATGATGAAGACATTGCGCCAGAGCACATTTCAGTATCTTATCCAAGCATCGATACCTATTTCAAAAGCTCGTCACCTCATAGATAGTTAACCTCCCAGTGCAGAAAATTACCCAAAAGTTATTGAAAACTCGAAGAAAAGATTTGGGAGGAAATATCTTCTTGTAGAATTCTACGTGCGTGAGTTGTTGAAACTAATACTGAACAATTTGTCGACTCAAAATAACCTTAGCATCCTTTATGACAAAATGGA
>WOGP01008625.1:0-11122 GCA_015342065.1 Leptinotarsa undecemlineata
AATTATTAAGTTTAATAATCCTAAGATTTGCCTACGCCCATGGACGACAACGAAATTCAGGCAAATTTTATGACACTTCATGATTTATTACTCTACACTCTTTTGAAATAGACTATAGTATGCTTTCAGATACTATTTTATTTTCATTACTATATTGTCACTTCAATGATAATTTCCCAACTATTTTATAATATGCTATATTTACTACAATTCAAAAATTTGGTAAAAGTACATTCTTTTTCAAATGCTTCGGGGTGGCTAAAATCAAAAGCTGAACTAATTAATTTGAATCATCATTTTGAGCCAGAAGACTCAAAACCTAGTTATAATTTATCCTTGAGCCTAATACCCGACGGCAATATACAAAACTCTACAGTTCCCCAATCCCTATAAGAACACAAGACAGGTGCCCTACGTGCTACTTGTACTCGTATAATGTTTTTTGGCTAATAGAGTTCTCGACCAGAAATTTAGCAAACTTAGGACTTTGAGATATACCTGTTTCGAGGTGGGGATATTTCTCAATGTACAATAAAACCTTTCCGAACAGTGATCCTACTAGTTTCATGTAAAAAATATATTTTAGCTAATTGACTCTGAACCATATCTCATATCTCAAACCACTCACATTGTTTAGTCTTGTCATCATCCACAAAACGGAATTTCTCGATAAACTCCTTTCCTGCACAGAAACTCCGATCATTTTTCACCACTTTAGATGATTTACAGACGTTGGGCTATTAATCTTCCGGCATCAGATCCATCAAGAACAGACGGATTCAATGACCATTACATCTCTCAACAGCATGTACAGTAGCGATTAATCACAGTAAATGTCAAAGTTTCAATAATAATACAAATAAATGTTGGTAATTGTGAACAGTGCAAAACGGGGAATATTTGTTAATGACACATTCCATGTTCGATCCTGCAGTGTTATTAGACAGTCAGCTGAGGGATTAAGCGGTGACTTGAAGGGGATGTTTGAATAGGGTTGATACTGACCATCGGTCAGTGGAATATAATTACGGTTCACGAAGAATAATAGACACAAATTGCAATTTGGAAAATGGCAATAAACAGTAGAAAATATTCCAGAGTGAGTCATTATTTCGAAACCAGCTCCAATATTCTAAATGGTTCAACAACTCTTTGTCAGTTTCACATTGAAAAGAATACCACAAAATCCCAGAATGTTATCGACTAATTTCCAGTTTTCAAAAAACTGCCATGAGAGCAAAATCATGATTAAATCACAAGTTTATATATTACTGTATTGAAAAAATATTTCTTTATAAGATTTTCCATTACCAGTTTTACAAAAACGCAACACGTGTTTCGCTATAAAATCTTCTTCGGGCGTATGTATACGCAACTCGTGTTTTGTTCCACAATAGCTTCTTCGGGCGTATCTATAGTCAGTCTATAGTTACTATATTAAGTCTCTAGTTGATACAGATATGCCTAAAGAAGCTATTGTACAGCGAAACACGTGTTGCATTTTGGTAAAATTGTACAATAGCTTTCTCGGGCGTATCTATAGTAACTATAGACTGAAAATACTAACTATTAACTGTATAGACACACCCGAAAAATATATTGTATAGTTTGACGAAAACGCAACACGTGTTTTGCTACACAATAGCTTCTTCAGGCGTATCTACAGTTAGTGTAGTTAGTCTATAGTTAGTATAGAATAGAATCGAATAAAACTTTATTCGTCACTGAAGTCTATATTTGTACAAACACGACTAAAGAAGCTATTGTACAGCGAAACACGTGTTGCATTTTGGTAAAACTATACAATAGCTTTCTCGGGTGTGTATATAGTAACTATAGATTCAATTTACTAACTACTATCTGTAGGCACGTCGGAAAAATCTATAGTTAGTATAGGTAAAGGCACGTCTTAAGGAAGTATTTTATAGCGAAACACGTATTGGATGTTTGCTATACAAAAGCTTCTTCGGGCGTATCTATAGTTTGTATAGTTAGTCTATAGATGGTACAGACACGCCTAAAGGAGCTATTGTATAGCAAAAAAGTGTTGTATTTTGGTAAAAATGTTCACTAGTTTTTTTGGGCATATCTGTAGTAACTATAAAGTGAATATACTAACTACTAACTGTAGACACGCCCAAAACATCTATTGTATAGTTTTATTAAAACGCAACATGTGTTCTACTATATAATAGCTCCTTCATGCTTTATTGTATTTGTTGCATATATAGTTCATGCGTATCTATAGTTAGTATAGTTGTTCTCCGGTTGGTACAGATACGCCTTGAAAAGCTATGGTATAGCAAAGCACGTGTTACATTTTGAAACTACTTTACTAACTATACAATAGTTTTTTTGAGTGTGTCTATAGTAACTATAGACTGAGTATACTAAATATAGACACACTCGAAGAAGCTATTATTCAGCAAAACAAGTAATGCGTTTTCGTAAAACTTTTTAGTGAAAATCTCACAATTCTTGAATGCGTAGACCTGGTGAAGTATCATAAAATCCGCCTATACCAGCTGTGGCAAATCATATCCAAAATTTTGTTTGAACACTCTATCAGCGTTTGTTTGAATGGAGTACCCAAAATCTCCAAGAAGGGTGTTCCGCTCAGACCGATAATTAGTTCCAGGGAGTCAGCTACTCAAAACTTGTCCAAATTTTCACTTCCAAATATATAGCCACTACAAGAAAAAATTCATCTTTTGTGAAAAATTCAAGGCAACTTGTCGATTTACTAGAGGCAATCGAAGTCACAGAGCAAGATCAATTGATCAGTTGAGATGTGTCATTCACACAGGACAGACACTGTCAGCTGAATCACGAATCCAACCACAATCAATCTACCAAAAGAGGAATCATCAAGACTCTGGTACATCAGGCTTTCTAGCGAAAAAGAACTAGGGATCATCAGAAAAGATCTTCAACGGAATGGCTACTCCAAAGTGATGGTGAAACAGACTTTGGTTAAAAGAAAGCAGGAACCTCGTCATACGATTGTCGGAAATGCCAAGAGGAATTCGTTCACAGTACAACATCAGAACCTGCTTCAGATCTGGAAACAATAGCCGTGCTAACCTCACAAAAACCAAGCCACCAAATGCGGACTGCGATTCCAACAATTATATTTACCGGACATCCTGTGAAAGCAGCAAATCCTATATCGATGAAACTAAAATGCCATTGGAAGTTCGCTTTACCGAGCACAATAGAAACACACAGCGGAAATAGCAGAGAGGAACACTGGTTTGAGAGGAAGTTCAAAGAATCTGCATATATGTTGTCCAACGACGCATTCAGCCAAGCTAGCGTAGAGATTCGCAACATATGGAAACTTGTAATAAAGCAGAAAAAACTGTAAAATCTCGCTAAACCAGTGAAGCGGAGAGAGGGAAGAGCAGATAGATGAAAGCAATCGAATGGCCTATAAATAGTCATCTCTCGGAGAAGTCCAGTCATCACCCGAAGACGATTGTGGATACTAACAATCGAAACGTCGTGAAGTAATCTTGGAAATCTTTTTTGCTTTTGGAATTTATTTTTCATTTTTTACTTATTTTCATTGTCTTTTTTTTGCACTGTGGTCATTTTCATCTCTTATCTTGATTATTTTATTCGATTAATTGTTTTTTCATTTTATGTTTTATTGGTTAATATGATTGATATTTCAACAATCTATTCCAATTTTGTTTGTTCTTTCATAGACTTTGAATCATTTTAGAATCGTATGAGACAATGGAAGTAAACTAAAACTAGTAAGTAGAAATTCATCCACCAGAGAGTATATAACTTTTCTTGAAACCCTAATATATGTCAAATTCAGAAGAAGGTGTCCCACTGATTCAACCTAATTGATCCATCCCAATGAACACTCTCGATCCTGTTCGTCTTCGGTACCTGTGGCTGACCGCCAGTCCATGGTCCTTTCACTCCTGCCGTGCCAGGCAAAGGAGACGACACTCATCGAACCGGAAGTAAGAAACTTCGCTCCGTTTCTCGCCACGGACGCTTTTCACGGCCTTCCGCAAGATCTGCATACCGACGCCGGTCTCTTAGTCTTTTGTCAGTGATCTCGTTGCCAAGTTTTATCTGCTTAATGACGCGTGGGTTTAAGTGGCGAAATCCGAACTTGTTGGTTGTGATTTCCGTTCTGGCGATCTATTTTCAATTTGGGATGTATAGAGAAATGTATGGGGAAGACTGAGTATAGGTACTGGTTGTATCAAACTGAGATAATTTCCGAAATATGGCCACCCAGAAAGTAATGATCTGCTTGAGTCAAAGTCGTCATGATCAATGGAACAGGCTTTTTGTTGAAGTTTCTGTAACTCCAAAATTCCACTCATCAAGAAACATTGATATATTCATAGTTATTTACAGTTTATAATTGTTTATAGTTATATAGTTTCTGCTTTGGGAACAAATGATAATGTAACGAATCTGAAGCCGGCCCTGACCGTTATCTCAGCCAGCAAATAAACAGATGACTCATCGCGAAAGGAATGAACTCGACAAGTCGCCGCGAACAGTCTAGGCCACTACCGAAACAACTAGAGAAATCTAGCACGGTCGTTGCCAATATATATGTCGGCTTCCCGTCCCGAGATGGGACTCTGTATCTCGAAAGTTAATTAACTGTCCTAAACAAATTTATTTTTAACAATATTTCACTATCACAACTATATATACAACACTTATACAACTAACGCTTAATTTATCTTCACAGTTCGAATTCTTTATTGAAATACACGATTTCAATAAAGACTCCCATCACGAGATACAGACTCCCATCTCGAAACGGGAAGCCGGCTTATATATTGGCAACGACCGTGCTAGATTTCTCTAGTTGTTTCGGTAGTGGCCTAGACTGTTCGCGGCGACTTGTCGAATTGATTTCTTTCGCGATAAGTCATGTGTTTATTTGCCGGTTGAGATAACGGTCCGGGCCGGCTTCAGATTCGTTACATTGCCCCCTTCTTAAATGCATTTCACCTCGAAATGTCATCCATGGCGTATGTCGATACCTGCAGGACTCCCCATATCTGCACCATGAAGTTCGATGGAAGTAACACTCCACAGTATATATTCTATGGGGGGTCAGAGAAACGTTTTCTACTTGGTGGAGGACACGATGCTCGACCAGAATCTCGTGGACTTGGCAATCACTAAATTAGCCTCTGGGTTCGACAGGCTGGACTGGAGAATTGTCAGAAGCATGTTGGAAACGATCTTCAGATCCAGCGGCATCAAGATTTTGGTATGCGGTAACCATCTTCCACGACCCTGCATGAAGACTGTGGAGTGTTATTTCCATCAAATTTCACAGTGCAGATATGGGTACTGGAGGTATCGGCACACGCCAAGGATGACATTTAGGGGCGAAATGTCCCAGGCAGCAAATGAACACATGACTCATCGCGAAAGGAATGAACTCGACGAGTCGCCGCGAACAGTCTAGGCTATTACCGAAACAACTAGAGAAATCTAGCAGGGTTGATGCCAATATATAAGCCGGCTTCCCGTCCCCAGATGGGAGTCTGTTTCTCGAAAAAGAATTCGAACTGTGAAGATAAATTGAGCGTTAGTCGTATAAGTGTTGTATATAAATTAGTTGTGACAGTTCATTCTTTGATTCGTCACAATAATGTCTACCGCAGTAGTAGATGAAACTTCAGACATAACCACAGCCAAATCCTTTGACACAGATATCTCCGACCGCGAGAGTTTACATTTTTTGATAAATAATGATGATGATAGTGACATTATCAATATGTTTATACTCACAAACAGAGAAGATACCAATGAAGTAAGTATGAAGAAAAATCTAGAATACATAAATGGAAAGAGATCATGTCATCCAAATTTCAATAGAAATTTAACTTTTCGCTATCGCGCTCACTCATTACATATATCAGCAAACTTATTCAATTAATTTCTTTGTGGTTTGTGATCTAGATACAAGAAACTGAATTTGTCTCAAGAAGTTACTACAATCGATTTCGTTGCTCAAAAGTTTGTATGAGCACATGATTGTGGTGCATTTTCTTGTATCCGCCAGAGCATCTAAGTGGAATTTACGTGACTGTCCAAAAAATGTATCCAACAGGTTTGGCCCAAGATCAAATGAAAAATGATCAATCTATATTACTCCTCATAAAAGTAACAGAAAAGTTTAGAACATTATAATTGATAAAATCCTTCAATTCCTGAAGAAATCTCCCAATATCTTCAACGTAGTCAATTTAGTGTGAGTTATATGACTGTCAAACGTGATCTAACACGACCACTAACTCATAGAAGAATTTTGTGACAACAATCTTCTATGGAGTTAATTACTGAATAAGTATTCAAGTCGTCTGCCAGGAGTGCATGAAGATTTGCAATCCTTTCCAATGTGTCATGTATGAACAGCAAGTTTGTGAGTGGCCCCAAATTAGTTTCCTGGGGGCACCAGAAGAAGAATTGCAGCAATGCTATGTACTCTTCCCCATCAACAGAATTCGATGTGATAGATGAGATTTGATCAATTCTATTGAAAATGTTGAGAAATATATTCTGTTATACTTAATTGATGTTATTATCAGTCTAATAGAGTTGATTATTTGATAATGAACAATACTTTCAAAGAATTTCACAAAATAGACCAATATAGTTACTAATATCGGTCACCAGATTTGAATAAGAAATATTTTTGTTCTTTTTCAATCTCTGGACAGCTTTCAGAAGATGTAATCAAATTGAAGATAAGAGAAAGTGGTTCTTGCAACGCAAAAATATATTCTTTACGATAATACTTAATTGACAAAATGTCTACTCTAGAAGTTATTATATCTTATTCAGAAATAGGCTTAATCGAGTACTCAATGGACTAGTTGTAGTTTCGAAAAACTTTTCTTTCCCAGAAACATGTGTCTTTTTTGTAACCATGGTGATATCGTACTTTCAAATATGCTAATCTACACAATATGAGGGTTTCGCAAAGTTTCAACTTCCATTTGGAAGTCATACTATCTACTTTGATAAAATCGACGTAAGATGCTATACGAGCTACGGCAAAGTGGATTTATATGTTTGTAAAATCTCAGATCAGCATCTAGCCACAAACCCAAGTTCTTGCTTTCTGTAATTATTTGTAGTAAGTCTTATCCAAGTTGGATTTCAATTCTTCCTTCAATTTCTCACTTTTTGTGTTTCGGGCCAAAAAGTATTAGCTGAGATTTTTCAGAATTCAATTTCAGGTTATGGGCTATAGATAGATCCAGTAACTTTTGTAGATCGCTGTTAATTTTTTCCATTACCACCTGCCAGTTACTTGGAGGAAATCGATAATATAACTGAGTATCATCTGTACAATGATCAATTATTTTACGGGTCAGATATATATATATATAGAGAGAGAGAACAGAATGGGACCAAGGATGGAGCCCTGAGGGACTCCATAGTCAACAGATAAAGCACTAGAACACTTTCCATCTAGACATACTGACTGAGTCCGATTTCTGAGGTAACTTTTCAATAGATCTAAAGTCCCTTCACTGAATCCCAAAAATGACATTTTGCTTAACAGAATATTGTGGTCTGATGTATCAAATGCTTTTGTAGTCCAAGAGTACCAAATATAAGCTATAAAATAATACTTAGAGACAAGAGCAGTGAAAACAAAATTCTGATCTAATTCTGCATCGGAAATTCAGGCAAAACAAACATACCAAAAATGATAACTGCAGCATATATTAGAAAGCTGATAATGATATTTGAATGGAACGTACTTCAAAGTCTAGAATGAATTCTCGCAGGTCAGCAATTGAGGAATGAAAAATAATCTGTTATCGAAGCGAAAATCTAAGTGAATTGAAGAAGATCATGTACGTTATACAAAGTTGGCCAAATTGGACACTTTTGGAGGGAAACTCCTGTTTTCAAACTAAATAGATGAAAACTGATGATGAAAACCGTATATCATTATCTATCATCGGGTCTGAGTTACATCATGTTTTTTCGAAAATGTGCATTTTCGAAAACTGTAACTATTTTCCTGGCAGAAATTTTCCGTTTCTATGGAAACATTTCGAAAGCACTTTTTTGCGTGTGATTCAATGATGTAAAAAACTTATTTTTAATTAAATAATTAACACGCTTTTATTAGGTTCACCTGTATGTATGTTTGTTTGTAACTCTTCTTTCCCGTTTGACTTCTCGGGTAGATGGCGCTGTATGTAACCTCCTTGATATAATTTGAACTCACTCTATATGTATTTCTTCATTTGAAAAAAGTATTTTTTGACACGCTTTCGTAAGCTTCACCTGTATGTATGTATGTATGAATGTTTGTTTGTAACCCTCAAGCTCAGGATATATATTTGACAGAATTATCGACATTGTTGCTTGATCTATTCGCGGGCAGATGGCGCTTTCCGTAACCTCCTTGTTCAAACTCACTTTAAATGTATTTCTTCATTTGAAAAAAGTATTTTTTTTCATTAACATGCGCACCTGCTGCCTTATTTGTAACCCTCATTTGCGCACCTGCTGGTTTGGGCTTGGTCGCTGATTTTCAGGCTTCCTCTCCGGAATCGGGGAATATCAATGGTCATTTCTCTGAACAATATATGGCTGACTTCAGATAAAATATATATTGTTTAAAAAGACTAAAAAACACGCGTTTAAAGAACATCGAACTAAAAAGTTGAAAATATTTTTTTTAAATAATCTAAGAACAATAACTAACGAAAAATACTAGTATTATTGTGAAATAAACGTGGAGACTTTGTGCCATATTTTTTGTATATCGCGTCCGTCGCTTTTCCACAATAACATTTGTATTTTTTGTTCGTTATTGTTTTGAACTTATTGAAAAAAATATTTTTAACTTTTTAGTTCGATGTTCTTTAAAGGCGTGTTTTTTAGTTTTTTCAAATGAGATATCAATATTTATTGATGTAAAACTATTTTTTTCAAAGAGACACCCTGTATATTCCTGCACATTTCTGTAGAACTCAAAATTATCTTTCCAAAAATGTAGCACATTTGATCTTTTGCTAGAGTCATCTTTGAAATACAGAGCTTTTAGGTTTTCTCATGTAGACGTTGAAACGCACACTTTGATCAAGTAGGCTTTGGACGACGCGGCAATAAAACAGTAACAAATTGTTAGTTGCTATAAAAGCTTTGCCCAACAGTGATTAAAACGCTCCGTTTCAATAAAACTGATAACTGTTTATGCTAACGGTTTTACGTTATATGCTCACTGTCAAAAGTATATATCGATCGCATATTGAACACCGAGTCATGCGAAGCGAGAAGTGATATGGCTAGCGCTGTGAGTTAGACTGGAGAGAAAGGTAAACCAGACATACTGGCGCCGTTATGCGTTACGTTATCAAGCGTTTCCCCCTCCCATAAGAAGTTGTCACTTCAAATTTGAACAGATCTCGTATTTCGAAACGATACTTTGGTTCACTGAATTCACCTTTGAGAATTTTGAAATAGGAAATTCTCAAGGATCACTTCGCGAATGAAAATAATTAGAATTCAACTGTGGAGTGATTATTATCGTTATGAATCATTTTGCCTTCTCATCCAATAAGGAACGGTAACACAATTGACGTTTTCCCAGTAGTTAGAGAAAAACAAAGTTCTACAAACGTGATCCTTGATAATTGTTTCATGATACTCATCATATCTGATGAAATCAGCCGATACTTAAGTGGAGACTCGTCTGAAGACGCTATTGCATAGCGAAACACGTGTTGCGTTTTTGTGAAACCGTTTGATGAACATCCAAGAAGTGTTTCTTGGATACTCACCACGACATTTTTCTTGTTCAACGAGTTATAAATATGTTATGAATATACTGGCAGTGGGAAACCATTTCATAGAACTGAAATTTGAAATCGTTAAGATATGGATCTGAGGTCGAATGACAAATCTGATGGAATTTACTGAGGTTGATACTGACTCCACGATCATCAGATAACCATTTGAACGTTTCTCACAGGAATGAAAAATAATTACTATCGTGATAGTGAACATTATGTTATTTCCTTTCATTATCAACGAAACATCTTGAATTCAGGTCGTTATTTCTTCCACTCACATGAAAGGACGTATCTTGTAGTTTCAATGGAATATCGCGACTGACATGGGTTGGGTGATACCACTTCAACAATTTTTTACAATACACTGAAAAATATTGGAATGAGAGGTAATGCGTATAAATTGATAGAGAAAAATCCCACGGGCACGGGTGGAAAACAGATTGTAAAAATAAGGAATATAAAAAGCGGTGAGAAGAAAATTGAATGCGGAGTGCAGCAAGTAACTGTTTTGGGTCCGTTGCTTTTTAATATTTATTTCAACTGACTGTTTTCGATTGGAACCGCAGGACGAATAATAAGTTTTGCAGACGATACTGTTTTTATTCACTCTGAGCAATCTTGATCTGAGGTCAAAGACAGCTAACTATATAAAGTATTTAGGGGTTCTCATAGATCCTCACCTGAGAGGGTACTTTCATATCAAGCACATTATAAACAAATTGCGATGTATATTACACAAGTTTCGTCAACTGAAAGATATACTTGACATTGAACAAAAAAAAATTACTTCAGTTTGGTTCGAAACCATTTGCACACAAATCAATAGGCCAAAGATCTTACCTTCATTGAAACTCTTGGGTCGTATAGTCGATTGAAATATTTATTAATACGCAGCATACCTCGCACAAAAATTTGCGAAAGATTTGACCAGAGTAATTAGATGTCCATTTTATACAATTCTGATATAAAAATTGGTAAAATGAATAATCAGAACAATTAGGTGTAAATCTGAAAATTAACAGATCAATTATGGTTCTGCTGATGGTTCATTGATGAAACTGCATGTATTCATTGTGCATTGCATTTAGTTTAATTTTATTTCACCTCAGTTTATGTATATATTATTTAGATATTATCACATCACTTTGTTTTGTTTTATCCTCCAATAATATTATTCTGAACATTGTATAATAATAATAATAAATCTTTATTTTTAAGTTAAAAAGCATAAATGTATGAATACTTTCCAGCAGTAACTGACAAAAACGTCATAATTAATATAAAAATGAATTCAAATG
>WOGP01008626.1:0-11121 GCA_015342065.1 Leptinotarsa undecemlineata
CAGATTAAAAGCATTTCTTATTGAGAAGAACTGTTACAGTATTAGTGAATTTATGACATAATACTATATTTTATGAAGATGGTTTCTTCTTGACAATACAAATGTTATATTTGTGCTGTTGTTTTTCAACTGACAATTGTCATTCATACTATAACCTTTTAATTAAGTCGATAGGTACTATGCATTTTTTATATTTCTATATAATTATATATTTTATTTCATTTATATTAGTAACTTATGACTGTGTCATATCATTTGAATTAATTTTTATATCAATTATGACGTTTTTGTCAGTTACTGCTGGAATGTATTCATTAATGCTTTTTAACTGAAAAATAAAGATTCATTATTATTCTCATGTATGGAGCTTCGTCCCCAAACACAACCTGAAGTTGCTGGATTCCATCCAGGAAATAGCCATCCGCCTGATTGGAGACGCGAACATCATCTGCAACCTTGATAGTCTGGAATATCGAAGAAAGGTTGGAGATTTGTCCCTCTTTTATGTGGTTTATGTGGAAAACACTTTCTGAGAATGTTTCTCCCAATGGATTTGATCTCCAGCTATTGAAATCCAATGTGAGTCACTACTTTCGCACAGGTACCGTTTTTAGAGCGCTATAAGGATTTTCCTGTAGTGCTTGTGTGTTTTTTTCATCAAAAATCCATAATAATGAAATATTATACTTACTCATTATGAAATTATTGGGCAAAATAGTTGCAAATAGATAACGTAACGATTTCTCAAGGCATTTTAATGACTAACAGAAATATATTCCAGTTGAACTGATTGATGTACACTTTGTTGGAGAAATTGTTGGGGTTATGGGTAGATGTGTTTCATACACGTCATTTTTTGGCTCAGGATTCATACATTCAACCTCATGAATTATAATGCTCTTGAAATTACTGCAGTGTTATTGATTATATTCAATTCCAGGTCATGATTGAGTAGTACATTGTTTATGTGTCAGAAGTTGGATATATTCAAATTTAGAGGATAAGAAATTGCTGGATAATTTTGTATCTGTGCTTCTTCCTGAACTTGGATTTATTTGAATCCAAGTTCAGGAAATGTTTGAAAATGTTTTTCAATGGAATGCAATAACTATTCATTGTACATGATAGGTCTATTTCGTTGTCGGCAAAATTGGCAATGAAAAATTCGCACTGAAATGTCAGGTGCAGAATTGATGCTTACCGGGTCGTATAATTGAAAATTCGGTTTGATTGATCGTCAGTTTGTCAATTTAACTTTTGATTTACTTTTAACTGATTTTGTGGTGGTAACCACTTACTAGGGAGCCCGATAATATTTGCTTGGAAAGGGAAAATGCGGTCGAATTTTCATTTCGTTTTATTGATATGTCAGAAAATACATACTGATTATAAAAATGATTGAAGAGTCATGAGAATCGAGTTATACAGTGTGACCCATTTTTAATGGAAACATCCCCCTAAAATTTTAAATTGTGAACCGATTTTAATTTTTTTAAATGTCAAGTACTAAAAGGTCTACCGTGGGACAACATTACTAATGTTTATTAAAGTTTCAGAGCAAACTACGATAATTTTTGGGATTTTTCATTAGCGATTTTTTTTATTGAAAAAATTATTACGCCACTGGATTCAGAGTGTCTTCAAATAGGTGTGACCGAAATTTCATGAAAAAATATTCATCAATAACAAAGTTATGACAACTCAAAAATTCGAAAACTCACACAGCTAACACTCACAATATATCATTTTTTTAATGATTTCAGCAATAAAGTGCCGCCAGATGAAAAAAAAAACAAATAGCGTAAATAATTTTAATGGAAATAACCGAATTACATTCACACAATTCAACTAACTGTGAAGCAAAACATTTTAATAAACGTAACTAATAACTAATTATTGAAATGTTTCGATTCAGTGCAATAATTGATTCCAGCTCATATTCTAGTAGCCTCTACTAATCCACTACGTATTTCGATACATGTGTCGTAGCGCTTACGATTGTTCCTTAATTCTTGAGGGCTAATATCTGCACATACCTGTCGAATTCTTGCACAAAGTTTATTTCTATCTCTTGAGCGGTTTTTGTAAACCTATTGTGTGAGAAGTCCCCAGAGAAAAAGTTCAACTCTGGGGTCTGGAGATCTTGGTGGCCACTCTATAAACAGACTACCACATCCTATCCATCGGTTTGAACTGTACAATTAAATTTGATCGTTCATTGATAGGCAGCTCGTGAATAGAATCCCAAAACCCTGCGTTCAAAAATTCTAGGAACCTCTGCGAATTAATGTTTTCCTCAAACAAAAAGGACCAATAATTCGTTCATTCAATATCCCACACCAGACGTTGATTTTTTGGGAATACTGACTTTTACAGTTTTTTACCCAGCTAGGATTATCCACTTCTCAATAGCGACAATTCTGTGATGATACTACTTCATTTGTAGTGAAAGTGGCTTTGTCGGTATATAAAATATTTGTTAGGAAATTTCTATTGTTTATATATTCCCCTTGGGCCCATAAACAATATTCCAGGCGTCTTGCTTCGTCACCTTCTTGAAGTGTGTGTAAAAATTTTGACTTGAAAGTTTTAATATTCTTCGCCTTGAGACATCTCCGAATAGTTTCTCGTGGAATATTCATATATAAAGTGGCATTCCTTATACTGGCATCATGATCATTTCCGAAATAATATAAAATGATTTGATCACTCCTGTCATTCATGTTTCGTCTTTGTACAGGATTACTTTTTAACATCATTTTTGATACTAAACCAGTTTCATTGAATATTTTTTTTATTTTATTGACCATACCGCAGCTAATACGAGGACGATCTCGATGTCTCTCATTAAATACTCTACAAATCTCTCTAACACTTCTAACGTCATCTCCCGAAAGAGAATTTCAATTTTCTCTCTTACGCTCAATCTTGCAGCCATGACACAAAATAATTCGAAGAACTGTAAGGTAAATATTTGACAATAGTACACTTGAATCTTTCACAATTTTTAAACTGTAATATCATTTCCATGGCAACTAAGATTTAAATTGAAATATTAGGTCTTAGTTTTAGTTAATTTGCATGAAAACTTGAATGTAATTCCGTTATTTTCATTAAAAATATTTACGCTATTTGTTTTTTTTTTCATCTGGCGGCACTTTATTGTTGAAATCATAAAAAAATATTCTCATGGCTATATCTGTTGATATAGGGTGTTTTTTGTGACTGTTAGCTGTGTGAGTTTACGAATTTTTGAGTTGTTATAAGTTAGATAATTAAGTATACTTAGATGCTAGGGTAAGTCTAATAATAAAATAACTGCATATTAGTAACAAGAAGTAGAACTAATAATAATGAATAACTGGTGGACAGTTGACAACTAGTTATCATTATTATGTAGATTGTATCATAACTCTAGCATTTAATTTTTGTACATTTTGCATTTCTAAGAATTCATTGAAATTATAAAAGGAACTGTCATTTAAGAATTCCTTCAATAAATGAAATTCTTGAGTGATGTAGCTTCCTCTACCTCAAATGGCAGTTTGTTGAAAATCTATACATAATATATATGCATATAATATATATGCATGTAAATATATGCATAATACGGTGATTTTTCGTAGAGTCTGCTTCGATATTTGGAAACCACTAGTTCATTTCTGGGTCTTATTCTGTTAGGGTAGCTCATTCTAACTATAATGCACTGTATATAAGGCTCAGTATTGGATACTACCTAACGTTCATGTGAATAAGGAGCCCTTGAATTGCATCAACTATAAAATTTGGGATGCATATAAAACAGGACATCTAAACAAATGTTTATCATTATGGGGACACATCACAAAATAATGGATGACTATAGTTTACTGACTGTTGAAGTAGACGTATCACATCAAGTATCCACTTTTTCATTTTATTGGTTAACATTTGAAAACTATTCTACATTGTTAGGTTATACAAACTGCTTGGAATAAAATTAGACAATTTCTCCTGTATTTCAGTGTTGCCAATTTACATTGTAAAAATAGCTTGTAGATGTGGTTTTAGTGGAAGGCAAATAATTTTTTCATTTGTAGTTTTGTTCGAGACCAGTACAGATGATTGATTTGTTGTACTTTTTGTCATTAAATTGTTAACCTTCTAAGTTTTTTAATGTATGTCAATTGTAAATTCATAGATTTATCACAAGAATTGAGTAAATGCTGCTGAACCATGAGTATATTTAAAATTATTTTCCACTTGATCTAGTCTTCAACTGTATTGATGTACCATGTCGATCATATATATCAATCACTTTTATTCATTGTTCTCACATAGTGAAGTAAGTGATCATTGGCTGCGAAAACCATATGACCAGAGCAGATGCAACAGCCTTCTGCATTTCTCCGACTGGATTTCTGGACTCCAATTACAGAACATGGTGGTCTAGATAGAGTCTGCAAGTTTTTCTCAGCAGCAAGAGGAAAAATTAAAATAACCATTGACACAATCTGTATAGAATGAATAGAGAAAAATGTTTCCAGTTCTGGAGCGGTAAAAGTATTTATTGTGGAACGCCAAATTTTGGAAACAATATTAATTTAAAATAATGTTATCTTTAGATGTCTAGGAAAAAAATTGATAAAATTATTTATATACAGCATATGATCAACTGGAAGAAAAAACATATCAGTGCATTTATACATGTATTTCATTATATTTACTGACAAAAACGTCTAGCAAAATTCACTCTTTGGTAAATATATTCTCGAATCTAAAATTATATTTTAATGGATTACATACGATACAAAATTGAAAAGACTATAATTTACTTGAATTAGTTGATATGAACTATAGTCCATTCTCTATGAAAGTAAAGCAAAAATATAAGAATGATTGATAGATATTATATTTTTTAATTAAAGAATAAAATTCTTGTTAACAAACACAATATCTTTAAAGACTAACACTGAAAATTAAATAATTTCTCCACAATTACAGATTCCTATTTTAAATTATCTTTGGTTTTATAGCAAACAATTTTTATAAGCAAATTAATAAATAATCCATTGTCTTCCACTGATGGACTGGTCCATATGAAATTCCAGAATAAATTGTAATGCAGATCCAATAACAAATAATCTGAATTTCCCATCTATATGTGAATGGTTGTTTACAACCTCTCAACATGTGTCACAAGGTACCAAGAGGAAAAATCAAGCAAGAGCCAATTTATCAGTTGAAAAATCGATGGAAAATTCAGATTAAAAAAAACAAAATTCATAGAATAATCATAAAGATTTTCATCACTCTTTATACTAGGTTGGGTTGAAATTTAATAATTAATTAGGAGTTATGGAAAACGGGGTTTACTTCATTTCATGAAATATACACAATTCAAATATAAATTTAAAAAATCTTTGGTATTGATAGGGAATGTAAAAAAAAAGTTGATTATTGGAGGCCAGTAGAATAATTTGCTGTGGTATAACTTAAAGAATGTAAGTATTTGAAAAAAATTCAAGATAGTTCATTCTAAATAAAATCTTATTTTTTATCAATGAACTGGGTCACTGATAATAACATATTCCTCTAAGATTCTTAGGTGATTAAGCCAAAATATTTTTCACCTACACCCTTCAAACATCACTTGCTGACCTCTCCAGTTTCATTATTTATGCCCGGTCACCAGCCGTTGCATTTTCATTAGCAGCACCAGAAAGCGGATCCAGCTCAGCAAATAAACTAAGCCAAGACACTTGCTTATCATGTGATGCGGAGTTAGAAGCACTGTTATCAACTTTCTCTTGGTTAGATTCCTCTTTGCTGGGAGATACTGTAGGAAAACTGAAAGAACCTTCCTGGATGAGCCGTGAAGGCATGAAATCACCGCCAAGGAAGTCAGAATTCGTGGACCAGTTCAGATCCAGAAGAGCTGAACTGGGTTTTGCAATGTCAGTTTCTGTTGACGTGGGTTGTTCTGTAGGTGGGGTGGAGTAATCTCCATCGAGGAGGTTTGGTATTTCAGGCGAGGGTTGGGTTTTCTCCCTGAAAAATCAAACCGTTAATAAACTATTATTATACAATAAATTAATCTTTTGAAAATATAACCAAAAATATTGAAAATTGCAAAATTAGACTCAATTGACAAAAAATATAGGGTCGAGGACAATGTGTGGTGGCAGTGGCACACAACAGTTCTAGTGCCACCACACAGCACAATATAAATTTAGAAGATTCCTCGGTGTTCTTTTCATAATGTAGACTCTGTACCTATACATCAAACTATAGAAGTTTTGAATAAGGCATTGATATTTCTATGTAGAATCAGTTGACGTGATTTCTGTAAGACTGTTACATAGAAAATCTTATCTCAAATTACACAACACAGAGTATAGTAGAGTTCTTTATTTGACCGTGTTACCTACTTAAGTATACTTACGGCAAGGTATTACTTGTTCAAAGTTACAAGAGAAAATTATCTACTACAAAATAATAACGGTTGAATTAAGCATAAATATAAAATCAATAAAATAGGGGTTGAGAAAGAGATTATTTGGTGGTCCTGCCACATTAACAAATTCCTGAATATAATGAAAACAGTGTAAGAGGAGAGAAACTTTGATAGCTTAAATTGTTTTAGTGACTTCACAGACGGATGAATATTATTATATAGATTGAAGTTCAATGAATTCTTCAGTTGTTTCTTTGATGTTCAACAGTTTACTTCAATATATTGGTACCACTTTGTAAGATAAGAGCTTGAGAGTTGTGTCCTGGACACAGAGGTAGCTCATTTGTTTATCAAAATAGTATGTGAAAACACAGTCGAATGCGTTTACCAATATGACAGTGTAAACTGCTTGAGTAATTGACTGTTTCTTTGCAAACCATTCTGTGAATTGTTGAAACAGAACCATTCAAGATATAATGCTAACTGGATGCTCATTATCTGTTGAAGATCCAGAATCTTTTTTGAATAAGGATAAGTAGAAAGAAGTAGGTAAGTAAAAAAGTAGAACTGGAACTTCTGGCAAAGAATAATCATGTTTCAACAATTATATTGGCATCTTCTGGGGATGATATAGATACTACTCCATCTTCTGAAGACGCCAAGGTAGTTGGTAAAATGTCAGTTGAGAATAGTGTTGCAGTTATGGTGTTTTGAGCAGTGCTTGTTTTAAAAGGGAATCACTATTGGCACTTTTGAAACTGAAAAATATTCCTTTTGAAAAAATCTCGTTAATGAGTTTGTGGGAGCAGCCTCCGATTTCCTCGTCTGGATATTAAGTCATGTATATCACAAGTACTGTTATTTATTAAAAAAAAATTAATCTGTTGGGTGTGAAATATCAAACCTCTTATATTCAACTTATAACATTATAAAAACATTCAAAAGTATTACCCTTTTGACGTGTTTCCATCTGTTGCTTGTTCTTTTGCCGTTTCATCTGAATAGTCAGCATTAAAGAACGTTTTTTTGTCTTTGTCGCTCTCATACGGTATAGCAAGTTCCAGTATTGCTGTGCTATCAAATGGTTGAACACTTTCTAATTTAGCAGCTGCTATACCCAAAGTTTCTGCAGATTTTGTGGAAAAGTTTACAATTGAATTTTGGTATGGTACTAAAGCATGAGAGAACATATTACACCTTGCTGCAGCTAATAAATCAACTTTTTGTAAGCATGCCAGCGTGTACCTATCAAATTTAGTTTTGGTAGTTTTCACATAAGACTGTGCTTTCCTGAACCTTTCTAATCCATGCCCAGTATCTGGATCCAATTGAGCAGAAGCAGATTTCATCCAACTAAGAGCTGCTCTGTATTCGGTTCTTGTCTTTTCCATTTCAGCAACTGTTGCTCTTGTGTCAGTTATAGCTCTTGCTCTGAATGTTTCTACTTCGTGATGTAATCTAACCAGTGAAGGCCTTATTGTCAATCTTTGGTGGCCAGTATAGGCAAGAGCTTTTCCAGATACGGACATTATTTGACCTGCTGAGACATTTTTTTCACTCTTGCCGCATTCTTTCAAGTACCTACCCAGAGCATTTTCTTCCTGAGCTAAATAACATAGCCTTTCTTGATACAAATCGATCACTCTTTGTAAATGATTGCAACTATCATTTATGGATTTGAATAATTCGAGTTTAGCATCCAATTCAGCATCTGAGGACACAATACATTCATCTTCTTTGCCTCCTAGTTTTCGTAGAACACTCTTTTTTGTTACCCAATACTGGTGCTGCATTTCTTATTCTTATTAGAATAAAACACGTCGTCATGAAAATACTGATCAGATATTATAATTCGACTTATCTATAATCACAGAGGAAAAATATCCCCATCATAGACATAATAATCCACACAAATCCTAAAGCACAGACCACCAACTCACAACAAATTGTGATCACAAAACTGTTTTGTGATTGTGATCCAAGTCCCAAGTCTTGAAATAAACTGTCATCAATGATAGTGAGAAAACATTATAAAATGTCAGCCGTATTCGGACACAGTATAACTCTTTTACCTAATCTAAGGTATAATGCTAAAAGAACATACTGTGGACTGTGGCTATACCTCCGTAGCCGTCGTCTCTATCTTGTCAAATGATTTTGTATTTTTTTTTACTATAAATGTTTAAGTTTATTCAAGACATGTTTCATTTGAAAGTATAATATGTGAATTGAATTTTCGAATAATTATCATGTAATGATAATAAGCGTTATTACTTTTTATTTTCCACTGTATAATTTTCAATATTTTAGAGTTACCCTGACTATCTGATGTTTAGAAAAAAATCTGGTGAGTCAAAATCCAGTCACTTCCTGTATTTGTCATATGTTTGAATGGAATCTATAATTTTTGAAATAGTATTACTTCGTAATTCAATAAAATTTTCATAGAGAGATTCAATTATTGTATAGAACCTTATGTGAAACAAATCTTTAGACTTCAAAATTTTACTGGGAACACAGAAATGTATATTTTTTAGGATTACAGGCGTAATAATCTGACCATTCATCAGGTTGAATACAAATATTAAATTTTCTTTGCCTTTGTTCAATATATTCAAATTGAGGATTTTTTAAGATGTTATAATCATTTTTGATAATAGATATATTCATCTCAGTAATTTATTTCGTACTCCTTCATTCAATGGCAGCATTGTGATTGTTATTAAAAATGGAGACTATATTATTGAGCCGTCATCTATTATTGATACTACTAGTGCTATGTTACCTATATTCAAGATTTAAAATATAGATGTTTGTCATGTAGAAAAAGGAATCCAATGCATTTTTTGCTTTTGACCCAATGTAGGTCACATAATGTAAAAATTAAGTTTTTCATAAAAAAAATCGAAAACTTGTAGCTTTCAAGCGATAAGTTTTATATTATAGGACATAAAATAGCTTTAGAAAACTTTAGAAGCTTTAGAGAATTGACCAATCAACAAACTTTCCTCTTCTGCTAATCTCAAAAGTTGTACCCGGTAATTATGCAATTTAAATGCAGACTATCAGTGTTTCCAGATTTAACAGATTTAAATAATAACATATAGTTTTGACGTTTGTATTATCAGCGCTACGAAACTTAGTTTTTAATAAATAGATATAAGCAACAATGCAACAGGGATTTATTTTTGTCACTCGTTACTGTTTCGTATTGGACCTTTCGAGTACATGCACCGAACTTTTTTTAATATCCTTATCTCTCATTACCACCTTTGTATTCTGCCACAGCCTTTAAATTAATTTTACGCCATCAGAGATTCAAATTCCACCTATCAAAATACTCTAGAACCTATAAAGTATTCCGTTTTCAATGTTTTTTGTTTCTCAACTATATGTTAAATGGTTAGATCACCTGCACCTGATTTTGGAATCTCAGAGTAACAAAAGACAATAGAGAGGCTTTTTCCATCCTTACATTGAAGGCATCATAACTTTGTTTACGGGAAGTGGACCATAAAACATTGACGGTTGGTTTAGTTGATAATCGGAGGGATATTATATATTTATAAAATAAATCATTTTAGGTGAAAATCTATTTTGTTCAAATAATTCCTTCAGAAAATCTGATTTATTATTAATGATTATGGAAATGGGGCCAGTTTTTCTACCACCTACTAGATTTTTATTCATGTATGGCTTTATAATAAAGCGCATGGTTACTGGGTTAAAATTAAATTATTATAAATGAACTAATTCATAACAATGATAAATGTTAATTTCAAAAGTAATGAACTTTGCTTCATAAAATTAGATGAAGAAATTTGTGACTTATTCTCAGATTTGATAAACAAGCGGTATGGTTTGTGAGGTTTGATATAAAGAATTTTCGATTAGAAATCATGAACATTTATAATTACGATTGAGGTTTGATATTATTATGTAATTTCATTCAAAATTGGTATCTAGGGGTCTTTGTGGACCAACATTATGAAAGGGGACATTTTTGATGTTTTTAATGATATTTTTTTATCTTATTCTTATAAATAAAGTTTTTGAAACTAGGTTTATATTATTTCATTATTTGACATATCCCAACCAAAAAGCTTTTCAATCTGTTGATCACAGAATGAATATGACCTATGGTACACATATGGAAAATATATTTTTCATTTTTGAATATAGTTTCATATTAATTATTTTTCGTAATTATAGAATTCGTCACCATGAATTATTGAAAAAAAAAACCTGAAATAATTTATTTTATAAATATATAATATCCCTCCGATTATCAACTAAACCAACCGCCACTGTTTTATGGTCCAACTTAGAGCGGCTCGTACACGAGCCACATTTTGCGGTCGGATCGACCACACATTTGCAGGTGCGTTCCAGCGAACTCAAGACGCCCATAACAAATACTGTACTACACGTACACAGGCGTTCACAAAAGTCAAAACGGACGTCTGCAGTCAACTTGCTGCTAATCTCCGCCGAGATGTCATCGCGGCATCCGCCGTACACTAACCACAAACTTGTAGTCGTACCCAAACACGTACACCGTTGTGTACTTTTTCTCATATTGGTCTCACAGCATTCAATTTTTGATGTCAGTTGCCTCAACTGCAAGTGTGGTTTATATGACCGCAAGTCGACTACAAAAATGTGGTTGGGTCAACCGCGAAGTG
>WOGP01008627.1:0-11121 GCA_015342065.1 Leptinotarsa undecemlineata
ATCCTTCGCGACAGCTCATCAAAGTACCGAATAAAAATTAGAGGAGAGATGAAATACAAAGTTTTTTAATGGATAACAATTTGTTTTACAGACAAACACAGTTGAAAAATTGTACGTCCCTGAGAGTATTGCTGAAAAGTATGGACACACCATATTGAGACCTGCCCCCTATTTTTATGTTTTCAATCCCATCGAGTTTGTGATGTACGGTTTGGAACCTTTGGTGTTGTAATGTACTGTTTGGAACCTTTGGTGTTGCAATGAATATTACCGGAGTTTTCTTCCATCACCAAATCTTTATTTTTTAACACCTCGACACGTGTTTCAATCACCAACTGAGCATCTTCAAGGGGAAGATTGAACTGAGATTAATCTTTCTCTTGAAGGTGATCACTTGGTAATAGAAACACGTGTCGAGGTGTTGAAAATAACGGTTTGGTGTTGGGATAAAACTCAAGTGATAATAATTTTACCTGTTTATGAAAAATAAAACAAGATTCACATATAACTAACTACGAATATACGGAACATACATTTTTTTTAATAAAAGCATCTCCAGGTAAAGCATTCAATAAAGATATAGTGTTGTTGTAGAATACACTGAATCATGATCAACGAATAACAATTCGCTTGTTTATAGCAATCAAGCTCGCGAAAGGATAATTGAGACCCAAAAACAACTATAGTTTTTTTCGTTGGGCATCCAAATCACTATGCTAAAAGATTACCTCTTCTTGAAACCACAAGAATAATCAATTAGAACATCTTTCCAATCGCGATTGTTACATATTTCGAAGTGAAAATTTTCCCAAAGGACAAGATTTGTCAAAGAAAGTGTTATATTCTATTTAAAAAAAAATTTGGAGTTGTTGATCACTTGAATGTTCTCATCTGTCATCCTGAATGTGGGAGTAAGCAAAAATGGAAGAAATTGTTATTGTAGATCGATCTTTTTCTTTGTTATCCACTGATTGACCGCCTCGAAGTAATTAATTTATTAAACACCACGTGAGAAGAGAAAAAATGAGGTACATAGAGATTTTTTGTTGAACTTTGGACTCATAGCACACGAAGTTTCACATATCAGCAAAAATGGTTCATATTCATTGATTTCTGCGTTCTTGATAGGTGGAGTTGGACTCATGACATGGAGTGAATCTATAAAAAATTCCTTTCCCACTTCAAGACAAACGTACTTCTTATCGTCGCTCGATTCTCTAAACAAGGTACCATCATCAGGAGACGATCAGCTCAATATCAACAAGGCATCTGGTCCTGATGTAGTGCCCGTCATCGCACTTAAAAAGTGCGCAAATGAACACGCAGCAGTATTTTGCAGACTTTTAAACTTGTCTTACAAGAAAGGGGTTTTTCTTTCTCGTTGGAAGATTGCTCGCGTTCAACCTATTCCCAAAGAGGACAAGGAAAATATTTTGAATAACTATAGACCAGTCGCTTTGCTATCAGTGATATCAATAATCATGGAAAAAACCGTAAACTATCATATCCTTGAATACTTGGAAGGCTTTAATATCTTTAGCGATCATCAATATGGCTTTCGAAAACAAAGATCAACAGGCGACCTACTATCGTATGTCACGCATGTTTAGAACAATGCAATCGAGGAACATGGAGAGTAAAGAGCTGTTGCGCTTGATATTTGACCGTGTGTGGCATAAGGCTTTGCTGGCCAATATTCGATGCTATGGAAAAATTTATTTATTTATTTATTACCAAGAATCCAATATATTGCTCTGCTGGTGACATCACATGTGTCTCGTCATCACATTTGCATTCCTGAATATCGGCTGCGGATGCACATCTTCACCGGCAGCAGTAGGTTGCATATCTTAATGAGGATCTAGAAGTAATTTCGAATTGAGGTGAAAATAACCAGACTCAATTCAATGCCACAAAAACCCAGGCATCGGTTTTTTCCAAAAAGATAAATGCCCTGAACCGGATATAATAATGTCAGATCAGACAATCATGTCGATGGAATTGCAAAGGCTGCTCCTCAGAAGCTTGGAACACTGTTCCGACCAGAAAACTGTACACACCTCCGCAAATGTTGATGCTTTATAAAGCTCAGATCAGACCTTTTTTGGAGTATTGTTTTCATGTATAGAGCTTCGCCCCTAAGCATACCCTGAAGTCAATGGATTCCATCCAGAAAGGAGCCATCTGGCTGATCGGAGACGCGAACATCACTTGCAACCTTGATAGTCTGGAACATCGAAGAAAGGTTGGAGATTTGTTTCTCTTCTATAGATACTTTCACGGGAAGTGTTAAAGTGACTTGGCACAATTGATTCCAGCAAGAACGGTATATATCAGAACTACGCGAGGGACTATGGCTGCTCATCGTTTTCAGGTTAAACTCAGTACACCCCATCTCTCAGTATTTGGAGAACTGCGTTTACGTTGAATAAACTTCCTGAGAACATTTTTCCAAAAAAATCAGACATGGTCAGCGAACCGTGCCTTGAGAGACAGTAGTTTTGATCCAGGGTGGAAAAAGTATTTCCAAAATTATTTCATCAGGCGCCTACTGTAGTCCAATGAGGTGAAGGCTTCATCTTGTGATAACTACTTTTGCTCTTTGTGCAAACTTTTCCAGCGGAAACGTATACAAATTCTCTGCACAAAAATGTATTATATCAAAATACACATTAGACAAATATTGATGGTTCATTTTGTTATTTTTTTTCCAGAACACTCTTGGAAGTAAGAAAGAATTTTTTTTATTGAAAAATATATTTGTTAATAAATAATTTGGCTGTCGTTTCACCATTTTTCAAATGAAAAAGGCAGTCAAGAAATTCGATACAGATGTTTAACAAAGATATATGTCATAATTTGTATCAAGTCTCGGTATTTTTTGAACTCCTCTGTCGTAAATAGAAGAATTCTGAGCGAAAAGTGGTGCTAATGATCCCGCTAACAAAATTGATATCTTCAGAATTGACTGAAAAATTAAACAACGAATTTTGAAGGTGAACCAGAGTTCCAAATTGTTGCAAAACAATCCAATTTTTGCCGCCATTGCTGTTTTGGAATCAATCAATTTCAATATTTTAATATTTTGTATGAACAGTACTATGAATGTTTTTCATATTCCAATCAATGTCGCGTCCAATTTTGGTCGCTTCCTTTTATATTTCTTGTAAAAGGTATAAAATAACCGATACTCTCTTTTCCGCCCGATGAAAGCATAATGAAATCAATATTTTTTACTGAATACATCGATGAAAAAAATTAAATGGACTCAGATCACACTATTATATTAACTTATTTCGGTAGACGTCCTAAAATATACTTCCGAACACCGCGGGAATAAAATAACTTCAGATACATTTATATTTGGTCTCATTCCAAAAGCGCACATTCTCGACAAGTAAAACGGGCCTTTTTAAACTCAATTCATCAAGCAATTACTCTCGCTACACACAAACGCCGCTTTTCTGTTCGTCTGTCCCCACTAGATGTCCGTACGACTGATCAAAGTGTATCAAGAAGGAGATCAAAAGATAACTGTGGTCACTGAGAAATGAATGGTACTACTGTTTGGCAAAATACAGAAATGTGATATTCGTTAAGGCGATGATATCATTTTTCGAGGAATCTGAGATGTTCAAAGAAATAACCGATTTGCGTTATTGAGGATATTACGTTTATCTCGTTGAGTTCTCGATGGAAATGTATTTTGATAGTTTGTAATATCTTAGTCTATTTTTTTTTCAATTTCAGGTAGTCAGTGTGGAAAATACAGGATTAGTCTTTGACAACGTACCGCCAGACAGAAGAACCAGGGAAAAAGCTTTCCACAAGTATTCAAAACCCTGTCAACTTTGGTTGAGGGGGTCAAGTCATTACCTGAAACCATTGCAAAATCTTCAACCCTCTGAGATATGGTTCTTTCATTTTTTTTGAATGAGAGGAACTTTCAATTCTCTATCCATTGCTGCTTCGCTGTTGAAAACTAATACAAACAGTTATCAAAACCGCAAGACGTGTTTCAGTTCGTTCATTTTCAGTATGAACACTTCTGATGAAGTTATTTTACAGTGTCGTCGTTTTGTAGTCTGCTCAACAAAAAAAAGCCACTGCAACGGGCATGAGTTGGTCAACTGCTCGACGGATATCAGAAAAGTACAAGTTCCATCCGGATCTTCAAAAAAATAATGTTTTCCATTGAACATCTGTTGTCCTCTTCAAAACGACAACTTAAGCTGAAAATCTAAAGATTGAAGAGGTCTTGCATTTGATACACATAACATAGATACATTCATACAAACAGTGCAAGTTGACTGAAAACTCGTGAAAATTCAAAATTGTAGCTTTTTCTTCAGGTTTGGAAAATTCATAGTATCAATATCTTCATGAATACGGCGAAACTAAATAATATTGCACAGACTATGAACTGGTCACTGTTCTATATGGCAAATTGCCGCTATTTCCTTTGTACAATGATCTGTTCGAAATTACATCAATATGGTATTCGGAAACAAATATCAACAGGCACCTTCTATCGTATATCACCCATATTAAGAATAACACAATAGAGAAACATGGAGAATCAAGATGCTTAGATAATACCTTTGAAGTATTTTTCTTATGGACGCATTTCCTGAAGCTGCTGAATTTCATCCAGAAAAGAGTCATCCGCCTGATTGAAGACGTAAACATCACTTGCAACTTCGATAGTGTGAAACATCGAAAAAAGGTTGGAGATTTGTCTATCATCTATAGATACTTTAACGGGAGATTTTCAAGTGACTTGGCACATTTGATTCCCCCAAGATCGGTACATATCAGAAATACGCGATGTACTGTGGCTGTTCATCGTTTCGAAGTTTAACTCAATACACTTCAAACTTCACTGTTCGAAAACTCTTTCATTTGGAGACCTGCGTTCATGTGGAATAAACTTCCTTAGGAAGTTTTTCCCAATAGATATAATCTTCACAGCAATTCAAATCCAATGGAATCACTACTTTCGCATAGGCACCACTCTTAGAGTGCCTTGAGGATTTTTCTTTAGTTCTTAAAAAACTTTCAAAAAGAATTCTTAAACATCCAAACCTCTATAGAGATTCTTGGTTTTGGCAAAACACCTGTTATTTTAATGTGAGGCACTTGAATTCTGTTGACTTTTTCACATTTCCTACAGAAAAGAAGCTGCTCTCTCCAATTGAATAACATAGACTAGTCGTCTTGATATCAATGGTATATAAATTATGGATAAAATTCAAATTAAAAATTTGCTTCAATATCTGGAATACCTCAACATCTTCAGCCACCAACTCTCAAACTTCAGCTTTTCCTAAGAAAGTAACAATGTCAGAACACATTCATTTGGAGTCATTTCCTGATGATGCTAACTTGGTAAGTGAAAAAATGTTTTAGTTCTGAAGGTTACTTGTAATACTCTGAAGTATTTCAATATGACTGAGATATGTCAGTTACTTGTTGCACATTAACAAAGCATATAATTTCGACACTTCAAATAGTCCGACAGTTGAAGGCTATAATTTGTAATGGACAATGTCTGATTAATATCTAAGAAGGTATAGTATTCGATAAAATCAGTTTTCGGGAGATCAATGAACTTTTGACATAGGTAATTGTTAATAATTTTGGTGATATTGACAATATCAACTGGTTCGATCATAGACATAATATATCAATTGGGTTATGGTTCAGGTCAATAATGATTCTGTGAGTAGCAATTTTTTTATGTTTCTTTTTCATGTAATGTTGTTGATGTATTTTCATAAATTAGGAAAATTATTATTGTACAAATTACATACATAGAAGCACAGAAATTAAACCTCAGAAGAGGAAGTTTCAAAAATGTTGAATCAATATTCTACTTCAACTTTTATCATATCATTTTGTATTATCGGGTGCAAATTGAATATGATCGAATGATTGATAAGATATACAATTGCACTCTTTATGCCACATCATTTGTGGGGTGTCCAATTCCATGATGATTTGTCTTGGTACAATTTCGTTTTCAAAATAGCAGAGAGACTCATAATTACACACATCCTCTAGATTGCTTGAAAAAACTAGCTAATACTTTGATTTTGAACCCAAATGTTACCAATTTGGGGCATCAAAAAGGATAATCGAGAATTTGTATTTCTTCTTTGAAAACTTTCATATTGATACAAAACATGTACTACTACCACATACCAGCACTGCAGCACACTTCTCGATGCGCGTTTAACCAACCAAGTTTGGTATCTCTAATTCCTTACTTTCCCTATTGAATCTAACAGGGTAATCTTTCATTCTCAATCATACATCATTTAATTTTGAGATAAAAATTATAATAAGAAACTTCACTCCCTTTGCTTCTCCAGACTTTCGAAAAAGGAAATTTAGTGTCATGTACCAATAAACAATAACAACAAAAGGTATTTTCTCTCTGATGAGAGGTAATTCTTCGAAATCGTTCTGTAGGTCCCGCTGCTTGATGAACGAGAAACATCTCCGAGACTAGAATCTGTGAAATAAATGTCTATCGGCTATAATTCCGGATATAATATAAAAACAATATCCAGCGTGGTATTAGCCGGGGTAGTAGTTGTTTTCTGGCAGGCATTTACCAGAACCTACGATGTATGTAGTTGGGAGAGATGAATAATTCGAGATTTTATTCAGAAATATTCATCTTAAAGAAGAGCAAGATATGATATTCAGAAAAATGTTAGCAAAAACATAGCTGCAAGCAGTGAGTATACTTCATACATAGTAGATAAGATATAAAGAAATTAAATCAGGAAACGTTTATTTGGGGAACATCTTCGTGAATCTTCAACTTTTCAAGTCACTAATGGATTGAATCGAAAAAAAGATATATGAAATGAGTGAGGTATATTGGTCACACTAAACGAGTTATCAGAACACATTTTGAAGAACATGCTTCCATATGAGATTTTTGAAATGAGTTAAGTCTATTTTGCTCAACGGTCAGGAAATTATTAATAGCTGTGTGATTTTTTCTGACCGATACAGTAGATTTTTTAATGCTTTCGAAATATTGGCTTGAGAACTATGAAGAGTAATAAAAGTCTCATTCCAAAACAGTCCATTTTTTCATATTAGGTATTCTCTTGAAATTAACGGGAAATTCCATGGAAAGTTTTCCGATGATTTGTATTCGGAAAATCATTGATGCATAATCGAAAGTGATAGTGGAAGTTTACTGTGGTAGATATAAATACGCGAAGTTATTGTTAGGAATTAATATAATTCGCTTCCTGATGAAGCCCACTTGGTATGCGGGACACGCTTTGATAAGATTGTTGCAGTTCTGGTGTGTGGTAGTAGTGTTCATTATGAATTTATTCTACTACAGAGGTTTCAGTTCTATCTTTTTTTTTTTTTTTGAACTAAGGATAATGTAAATTGAAGGTATTGACATTTTCTCACCGACATTACTGCAGTGCAATGAAAAACACGTATTTTCCCTCAATTTAAAATATGTTAATTTTCACATGTAGATTATTCCAACAAATGCCTGGAATTACAAATGAACTTCAATTTCTTCGTAATGCAACTGAATAATGTTGAATTTTGGAGTATGACCAAAACATATTTCTGGTGATACGTTTAATTGAATACCTAGAATTTTTGAACTTGAAACATGATCAAACTATTTAATGAATATTCACCACATTATCAGAAAATATATCAAAACATTGTCATATGCCTCTATAGTATTTCGGCAAATATTTGTTGAAGAAATCATTATTTTCTTATCATAACTCAATTTGTCAGCTGATATGCTATGTGCACTTTTTCCGCACTTCAAAGTCATCCAAAGCTTTGAATAATTTAGTTTTCATATTTGAACTGCTTTGTGGAAATTCAAAGGTTTTCAGTATCTTCTATAATGTTTTAGAAATTGGATCGTTGAAATTTCATTATTAATAAAATAAAATCCGTCTCAATTTTGGTTTACTGTTTTCTTTCAATGGTGCCTGAGTAATAGAATTGAGGAAAAGCAATTGAATATTGAAATATTTTTCTTAAAGTCTTGCATATCAAACATTGTGTCAAAATTTGTTGACGTAGAATCGTTGAATAAGATTGGAAATCACTAGTTATAAAATTTTTGATGTTCCTATATGTGACTGAAAAACATGCTTGTTTCCTTTTTCTAAATTATTATCGCATGACATGAATGATTTACTTATATTCATTTTTCCTTCTACCTGATATACAACTCCGCAACAAAATTCAAATAAAGTTTGTTTGAAGGTTGTTGACAATGTTTCGTGGTGTATAATATAAATTGATTTAAAATTCCTGAAAAATATGACAAAGATTAAATGAAAATAACAATTTTATTGAACAAAAAAGCTGAAATTACAAAGAAATAACATAAAACCAAACAACAATAAAAAATAAAAAATTATTATCAGCAAAAAATGAAAAGTATGAATTAAAAATTAAATGATTCCAAACCAAGTTATATCACGACATTCGATTGTTAGTATCCACAATCGTCTTCGGATGGACTTATTCTCGACAGCCATCTTGATCTTGGACAGATTGGAGCCTGGCTCCCTTACCTTTGGTGTTTGGTGTTCGTCAGAAGGACAAACGGGTCATGACTGATGTTGGATATTGTTGTTGGTATGGAGGCATAAAAGCCCTCAGACATCATTGCCGCCTTTCATGGTGTACCCCTACCTGGCTGTGGTGGGATGGATGAAGAAATTATTCATCTTTTAACGGAGGACATAGGGGGTTCATTCAACAGAGTGTCTGGGCCTTCTATATCGGGAGGGGTTGTCTACAGCTTCCCTGACTAACGGATTTCGATGAGTTTCTGCGCAATCAAAAACTCGCTGATTTCTCAACTGAATGAACTTCTGAATGGAAGGCAGCTGCAAGTCTCTGCGGATGGCTTCATTCCGCACGAACCACACGAGCATTCACAATTATCCTAATTAGCTTGTTTTGAAGTCTCTCCAAGATGGAGGTGTCAGTCGGAGCCGCTTGTCCCCAGACGCCAGAAGCATACATGATGACATGCTTGAACATCGTGTTGTAGATCGTAATGTTGTTTTTTAAGTTAGATTTTCTGTTGATCAGAGGGTACAGACTAATTATCCCACCCTCGATCTTTGTTTTAACGCACATGAGATATGTTTTTCTTTGCGTTTGCGCAACAAGAACGATCTTTTTTTCTGGATCGGATCTATACGTGGATCCTCTACAACGACAAGAGACGTCCAGGACAGTGGTTGGATACAGATGAGCCACGCATGCACCTCCCAGAGACGAAAATCCACCATAAAATAGCCATGGTTACTGTATGGTGACCAGCGACCCTCTTGAAATAACATTCCTCAATTGAGCTCTCCTCTTAACTATCTCATTTTTTTTGTCAGTTTCTTCTCCCACTACTGCCTCTTGTCCTTCCTTCTGTTCAAGTATTTTCTTCTTCCCCTTGTTTCTTTACACTCTTCTTTCTCCCTGTCAGTCAACTTCATCGGCATTAGATTCAAAGTTGAAAATGAAACGACGGAATTCGAGTGGAGAGCATTTTCCTAAATGCAGAGGTCGAAGGAATATTTTCTATTCTTCTACAGTTATACTTTCACTAATGCCCATTTATTTTTTTTTTTTTCAGGTTATCACACAACGTAGAAACCCTGCTGATCCTATCTATTGCATCAACTCTTTTTTCACTAAAAATCAATACAATGAAATAAATGTGCTGTAGTGTAAATATAATCCAATTATTTTTATTACTTTTAGATTTTGTATTCGTTCGTTTCGTCCTAGTTATTTTTTATACAATATTCACTGTTTTATTATTCAAAAATGTTTTGTAAATTGTGAAGTTTTATATATTAGATAAGAACAGTTATTCCATGAAAAACTAGCTTAGAATACTATGCCTGCTCTTAAAAAATACAATACCTGTACTATTAAGTCAAAATATACTTAGTTTTTATCAACCATGAAACCAACTGTTTGATTTGTATATTTTTCAAATATCATCAAACTGATTTGGTGAAAGATTTCAGATGTTTCCATTTCAACATATATAAATAAATGTGCATTGAAATAGCAGCCATTATGGCCGTCATTATTGAGAATATACAGAGTGGTCCAACCTAGGCCTTCAACCCCCTAGCGAGGGTGAGTAACAACCCAAAAATTTTAAAAAGAAAATGGAGTCGAGTGATATATCATTTGAAAGGGCACAAAATTATCTTTCCAATGATACCTAATTTTGTGTATTTCACTCAAAAATGTAGGTATTATGAAGAAAAACAACTACAACCCAGCACTTTGAAATGTGTAATTGACTTAGTAGAATCCTACTTCAGCAAGTGCTGAAAATGTGACCCATTTGCTTCCATACAATAATAAAGATTTTGTTCAAATCTATTCCTAACATTCTGTAGCATATCAGGTGTTATACTTCTGCACTCTGCTGTAATTCGTTGATGAAGATCTTCTAAAGGCGATAAATCAGGTGACCTGGCAGGCCATTCAAATGGGCCTCTCCTTCCAATCCACCTTCCAGGAAACCGGTCATCTAAAAACTCTCTTACCGGACCAACATAGAGAGGAGGTGCTCCATCTTGCTGGAAATGAAGCCAATCATCATTATGATTTTGGTCATTTTCAATTATTTCTGTTATGAGAGTATTAATTGTATCTTCAAGCATGTTCAGGTAAACCTCACCAGTTAAATTCCCAGGAATAAAAAGTGGCCCTACGATATGACTATCTACTATGCCACACCAGACATTGATTTTTTGAGGGTACTGGGTATGAACCTCTCGGAATAAGTGTGGATTACTGTCATCCCAGTAACGACAATTATGCCTATTTATAGCTCCATTCAAAAAAAATGTACTCTCATCAGAAAAGCACGTGTTGAATGATAGGTGCCAATCATCAATTAGTAGCTGGCTCACTTGTTCACAAAATTGCAGCCTTCTATCAGGATCATCTTCATTGAGTTCTTGTACTAATTTAATTTTGTACGGATGAAATTTATAGACTTTTAATATCCGTATTATGGACGAACGGGAGACACCTGAGGCTGCAGGTGTTGAGTATGATCCAATTCAATAC
>WOGP01008628.1:0-11120 GCA_015342065.1 Leptinotarsa undecemlineata
AATAATTTCTAACTGTACGTGCAAAATGCTGTGGAGCTTCGTCTTGTTGGTAGTAAATTGTTCGATCTATCTCATTAGGATGATTAACATCAGGAAAATGTATGTGTAATGTAGGCACTAAAAAGGTAATCAAAAAATCTAGGTAAACCTCACCATTAACAGTGCCTTAAAAAAATAAGGGCCAATACTTTTATTGTTAATGATACCAGCCCAACGGTTACCTTTTTCAAGATATTGAGTGTGAGTCGCACACATCCAGTGAGGATTTTCTCTGCTCCAATATCTACAGTTCTGTCTGTTAACTGTTCTGTTTAAATGAAACGTCGCTTCATCAGAAAATACTATTTTGTTTATGAACTGCAAATCTGCGTTCATTATGTCCATCATCAATTTACAGAATTCTTGCCTTCTATCAGGATCTTCTTCATTCAACTCCTGAACCAACTGAACTTTGTAAGGGTAGTATTTTTCTCTATGCAAAACTCTCAAAATAGATGATTCACTTACATCATTGTCGGCGGCAAGTTCTCGAGTTGTCTTTTGCGGATTATCAATCCCTAGAAGTACATCTAACTTTTTTTTATCAGTAAATTGAACATTTCTACCTGGTTTTCCAATATTTTTTACATGTCCAGTTTCACGATTTTTTTTTCAATTTTGCTAACTGTAGACTGCGACACGTGTTGAACAGGATATTTATTATTAAAAATTTGACAAACCTTCTTGTGAGTTCTTGTTTTTTTACCACAACAAATCATAATTAACATGTCTATTCTTTGAGTCTCGGAAAATGAGCCATAATTAAATTTAATACGCCCACAAATATTATACTGACGTTTTTTAGTAACTTTAAATACCTAAATGACAGCAGCCTACTAGATTCATATCAATTGTTTATTTGGCTTTTTGTCTAATATTTTAGTATCTTCAAAGGTTTTTTCCAGGATTCAAGGTTAGTAAGGAGCGTGTTACAGGGATGGTCTGTTTAATAGATCAGGTTATTCTCAAGAAGTGAATAATGGTGGTTATTTTGAACATTTAATTTAAATGTAAAAATTAATTTTCTCAGTTATCATTGCACCAAACTTAAAAAACTTCATATTGCTGAACGGAGGACTAAAATCCCTTTCCAACAATGTGCCACACGACCCCTTTGCTATTTTGAATTTTCGAGGGGTTGCTTATAATTCAGAAGGGGTGCTGGAGGGGGATAATATTTTTATACTGTAAATTGTCAATTCATGAATAAAAATCGACCTGTTTCAGGTTTTTCACATAGTACATAATAACGCTAAAAATAAATTTATTCCAAACATATGGACCGCACTGTATAAGATAGTTTGTGGAAAATTGCAGCTTCTTGTTCATTACCAATTTTCGTAATAGTCAAGTCAAGATGATTTATTGAATTATCCACCCATTTTTCAGTGGTGAATCTTATTGACGGGTGAATAGAATTCGACAAACTTACCTAACTGCCTAGCTGGAGCAGTATAACAGACTAAGATATCATCTATGTATATACCAGTACAAGAAACTCTTGATCAACTAATTATTATGCATTTCATTCTCTAGAATATCCATGAAAATATCAGCCAGCAAAGTACTCGTACTCAACGGGTTTCCCATTATTAATCCTTCGCTGCATAAATAAAACTTTCCTTCCAATTGGAAATAATGTAAATACTATGATTTTTTGGGACAATGACATTTCCCTTCAAGACGACGCCATCAATTGGATCGATAGAAGATTCAATCGTTGAATATCGAAAATAAACGATGCCTAAGGTGGTCAGATGCAAAACTAAGCTTCAACATTGGCCACCGAACCATATTTGTTATCTGTCCTTCTTTGCAGCTTTCACTGTAAGTCAACTGGATGAAATTATGATGCTACACCGGTATTGTTTCGACCCGACAATGAATCATCAGTGGAGCTAGGCTGAACCATTCGACTGTTCCAAACTGGATGAGCCTGAAAGTATAAGTGATGATATGAAATATAAAAGAATCAGCATTGATATCTGTGATCTTTTTCAGAATTATGAAGAACAAAATCATGGATTTACCTTGCTGTCATTCAAAATATGATTGTTAAGTATTGACACCTATGACAGTATAAAAAATGGATGTATTTTTTTTGAAAGGTTAAAGGTAATGATTCAAGGTGTTCCCAACCACTTAATATCGTTAATTTGGTGGACTTCTCAAGTACGAGTGGTAGTCCTCTAAGATGAATTTAGATATTGTAACGAATCTGAAGCCGCCCCTGACCGATATGCCGGCCGACTCAGCAAACAAACACATGACATCACCGCGAAAGAATGCAGTCAGGAATGCAGTCGCACGGTAAAACTCTAGAACCGAACCCACTACACATTTCTAGAAAGTACCATTATCGATATAAGTCCGGCTTTCCGACCCAAGAGGGCAATTCAGAAAGTGAATCGAGCGGCTAAACAATAAATTCAAATAGTGGAAATAAATTAAGGGTTAGTTGTTAAGTGTTGTAATGAATAAAAGTTTGTGATTAGTGAAATATTGTTGGATATAAATTAGTTTAAGACAGTTAATTAATTAATTAGTTACAATTTATAGGTACGTTTGAAGCAAAAAACTCTTACGTTAAGACCTGAAAGATTGTTGAAAAAAGATGATTGTAACATATATAGTTATGCTATTTTTTGGAAAATTATTAAACGCCTTGCTTTCATTGGACTTTTTAGTCTTATCAATATATATCCAATCCAATTTTTGATGATTATTTTTGAAGAGTTTTCTTTAAAATGCTAAACAGTTAAGACGTTTATAACTTTCAATTATATTCTTCTGAAGTTCCAAACGATCAAGTGGTATATGCTGTATTTTGTACGTATATGTTGGGAAATAAACAATATACTCTGAAGAACGGCAATGCATTTCCCTCGTGAACTAATTAGATATGAAATTTCAACAAACTTGATATTCTCGAAGTTCCCCCAGGTGGAGTGCGGATAAAACCTTTCGTTCGGTCTGAATACGTATTCCCAGTGGCTTGTTAATAACAGTGTACATAATAGAGCACCCGGAGTGTACAAGCCGGCGAATGTACACTGTGGGGTGGTAACTCTGACACGACAGACTTCGATCCTCGCCGCGGGTGCTGTTCGTTACCATGGAAACTACGGAAGAGCGTAGTTCAACTGTTCTTGCCAGGTTATATGGAAAACCTAATGTGGTCGTGGTTGAATTATTCTTTGTTTTCCATTTTATAAATAAGTATTTATTATTATTTTTTTTAGTATCAACGGCATCTGAGTAGACTGTTAATCACTCTCCAAGCAAAGTTTGTAGTGGAATGAACCCAACTTCAACTAAAAAGTTTATGATCAGTTAAAATTGAAAAAAAAAATTGCTTTAACTACAAATATTGATGAATAATTGATTACTTGAGAGAGACTGAGGATTGTATGGGATATACAAAAGGTTTCCTTACTCGTTCTGCCATATCCTTTGAGTTTTGCTGAAGTTTTTGTCGAAGTTAATTAACGTTTCGCAAGAACAATTCTGTAAAAAGAAGTCAAGTTGGAATTTTGTCGAAAAAAATTTTTGGGCTTTCTATTGATTCATCAATATACAGGGTATAATTAAAATATTCAAGTGACGTATGCCTGAGACAATTTTAAGAAAAAAGTCTATATAAACTTGTGTTCGTAAATGCTTTCGTTTTTCAAAAATAACTTTTGCAAAAAATAAGTTATTTGCACGAATTTTGTTACCTGGGGTTTTTTGTGACGTCAAAAATGATAGTTTCGTATTAATTTTCATGTAACATCCAGAGGGCGCTGCGTACGCTGTCATAATTTATTTCAAACTGCCTTTTGACAGTGAACTTTTGGTAATTTTCATAGAAAAACCTAATTCCCACAGCTTTTACAACGCTGGAGGTGATCGTTTTCGAGATATTCACAATTTTCTATATCGATGCCTATTACTTAGCTCCTAGGGCGCTAAGTGTAGTTTCTGAGAGCATTAAAAAACAAAATATGTGATCATTGGTTTTCGAGATTCAAACTGGTGAAATTTTTCTAAAAGTGGTTGGTATTTGTATTTTTCATACGTTTTTTTGAAATTCTAGTTATTTTCATCAAACATTTTATTGTATTTTTTTTTGACGAGATCCACCACATACTTGATTTTTATAATGTTCTTGCAACTTCACTTAGCGCACTTAGTGATATGCATCGATACAGAAAATTGTAAATATCTCGAAAACGATCACCTCCAGCGTTGTTGAGTAGATGCACCTTTTTTACTTGGAAAATGTGTGGGAATTAGTTTTTTCCATAAAAAATACCAAAAGTTCACTCCCAAAAAAGAAAAGCAATTTGAAATCAATAATGACAGCGCTCTCTAGATGATACATGAAAATGAATATGAAATTATGATTCCCATACGTCAAAAAACCACGTGTACCAAATTTCGTGCAAATAACTTATTTTTTTCAAAAGTTATTTTTCAAAAACGAACAAAAACGATGCATTTCCGGACACAAGTTTATATATTTTTTTTCTTAAAATTGTCTCAGGAATACGTCACTTGAATATTTTAACGTACTTATATACCCTGTACAGGAATTTCGTATTGAATTGCGTATGAAGTAGATAGTCAAAAACATTTTTTCAGAAAAAGTATCCCACCGAAAAATTATTTTTTTCGAACGAAATTCCTGAAGTTGAGATTTGTCAGATACTTGGAACCTTCTGACGTCCTCAGAGTCTCCGGGAAACACTGCAGTCTATTTTTACTCTATTACATCTATTCCAAAAAAATTGTTTCCTGTACTAGTTTGACTTTTGTTAAATATCTGTCATATTCTACAAGTTCAGGTGTACTCTAAAGAGACAATGCTTATAACGACTATCCCTGTAATGATTCTGACCCGATCCCTGATGGGTTATAGAGATTTTCCTGTGTGTGTTATCAGATGTTTTCTCTCAGTACTGCATTGATTAATTTATTGACATGGTCCCAAACTATAGATTCAGTATTCCCACAGCTGGTTGATGGCTAATATGTGGATATTATTATACGACAGACTCATGAAACTATGCCTGTGATTCAACGAACTCTTATTGTTACGGATCAGTTTTTTAGTACCTATTCAAATTTCGTAGGAAAATGTTCATTTTTAGTGAAAAAATAGTTTCCACTGAAGTTGTAGAACTTTTAGTTACTTACAAATCAAAAAGGTCTAGTTTCGATGAAAATTGTGAAAAATTATTTGGCATACCTGAAAGTTCAGTACATTTCATCCCTTTCAACAACCTTTCATATTCTTTCTAATTCCTACTATTTCTCAATTTCGCATGAACAAACAAAACATTTGAATCTTCATACTTATTTGGTATGTAGGTAGATCATTAGATTCATTGCGATTACCTTTTTTAAATGTCTGTTTATAAAATCTGTTTAAAATCTGTTTTTCCGTTAATCAGCTGTTGCCCTCATACGAACGACAACTCTCAGAAGTTGAGAAACTTGTGCGAGCTAAGTACTAACGAGGTCTTACATTTTAACATGTGATTCCTAACACAGCTAATTGATGAATGAGTGTATTTTTAGTTATTCTAATTCAGTAACGAACGATAGTTATTGATACTACGAAATAGAACATTTATCCTCGTAGTAAACTTACATGCCAGTGATGATGTATACCGCAGTAGCAGACGAAACATTCGATACTTTAGGTTTCATTCATCCACTGCCTGTTAGACCGGATTTTTTTCTCTTATTTCAACAAAATCTTGCCTAAAAACACAAAACCGTTAAATATTTTTGTTCTTTAAATCACCCTAGTCTGAACGATCGATTTTCACTTGCTATCGTCCAACCCGTTTTAGGAATCACACGTTAAAAAGGTAAGACCTCGTTAATCATTAGCTCCCATAAATTTCGACTTCTGAGGGTTGTCGTTTGTAGAGGTGTGACAGCTGGTTAACGGAAAAACAGATTTTGATCCTTTATTATTGTCAGAGTTCAGGAACTTTTCTGTGAAAAAATGAACCAAATGGTGAATAAACCACATATTCAGACTGAGAAAATTTCAAAGTTTTCTAATGAAATAAAACCAATCGTTCTCAAATTTTCTTTTGACAGATTGTACATGGATTCCATACAAAAGGTACAATGAAATGAATTTCATTTTAAGATTGAGAAGTTAATCTCTGAAATTAATTTTGAATAAAATCATTTTTCGAAAAATCGGCATTGAGGGTGAGGTGAAAATTTAGTATACCCTTTTTATTATTGATACTTCAAAATGCTACAAAGGAAAGTTGTTCAGGATGAGAAATTGTGTAAAAAACATTTCAGGAAGATTCAGCTACTTCGATTAAAGTGGCATTTTTAATTAACACGCTTTTATTAGCTTCACCTGTATGTATATATATGTATGTTCGACATTATTGCTTGATCTATTCGTGGGCAGATGGCGCTATACGTTACCTCCTTGATATAGTTGGAACTCACTTTACATGCATTTCTTCTTTTGAAAAAAGGATTTTTTTATCAACACGCGCGCTTGCTGCTTTATTTGTAACCCTCATTTGCGCGCCTGCTGCCTTCCTTGGGCTTGGTAGCTGATTTTCAGCGTCCCTCTCCGGAATCGGAAAATATCAATGGCCTTTTTTCTAAACAATATACGGCTGATTGATCTCAAAGTTTACATAAAATAAATATATTTTAAAAAGACTAAAAAACTATATTTATTTTTTGAGGTGAAACCTAATAAATTGCGTTTACCACAAATTCATCGTATATACGCATTATACTCCTGAAATATTCCTCGGCGATTTGATGTTCAAGGATCAGAAATTAAAGTAAATAAATACAAGTGGACACTGAACTTGTCTCTGAGTCAGCAAAAGGGGTGTAGTAGGACTTTACTCAATTGAGACGACCAGATAGTAGCACCGTATTAGAGTTGACGAAGGATGTATACAGCTTCAGGAACAATTCATAATTGTGAGTTTGGAAACAGTATTTGCTCTTTCAGCCTTGCTGCAGATACGAATATGTCGGTGTTGTATTATTTGCGTACTACGACTTCTAGTTTGCTGGGTGATAGTTTAGGTCAGAGGAGTATAGGATAAATAGAATGGGCCCCGGTACTGAACTTCAAGGAACGTCTAATGAGATATTGTTGGAGCGGATGACAAGATCAGACTTGATTATGAAGTCCACGATTTTAGATATAATGATTATCTCCTTGATTATATAACCGTATCTTCCATTATTTTCTTGGTATTTAGAGAGAACATATTTAAGAATATTTGTTCCATTTGTACTTTGTAAGAAACTCGTAAATTATTGAGACATACTGATTGGACCATTTGGATCAACATATAGAGAAGCCGTTGAATGGAGAACTTCGTCTGTTGGATGTTGATTACTCAATTATGATACTCAATTAATACTCTTTTCAAACTACCAATTAGGTGCTCCTAGGTTCCGATTATAAACAGTGGAAATTTCTAAATCAAATATATAAACGATTCTATACTAAGTTGACGTAAGGATCTACTTGAAAGCGCTTCTAACAGTTTATATTTGGTTGGTAACAGACTGTTGGTTGACACTGGAAGTCACAGCATTCTGGAAATGACCTCTGACTTTATGCCTCCAACTACTGTACTCTCTACTGTTCCCGAGTAAAGAGGACTGGATCCTCCAGGAGGAGAACATATTAAGAGTAGATAATTGTTGTTTCGCAGATGGATCAAAAACACCGGCCGGTTCTGGTGCGCATGTTTTCAGTCGCAGACCCAGGACAGAGATATCAACCTGCCTAGAAACTTATGCGACTGTATTTCAAGCGAAAATTTACGCTATTGAATTGTGTGCGGAGAAATTGAAAAAATCCAACCTTATACACAAGTCAATGAAAATATTCTCGAACAGTCAAGCGGCGTTGGAAGCTCTTGGCCCCTACCGAGCAACGTCTGAATTGGTAACAAATTGCCAAAAACGACTGTCCTCGATAGGAAGATTTAACAAATTGTCTCTGGTCTGGGTTCCTGACGTGGACGGCAATGAGGCTGCTGAGTTTCTTGGAAAGGAGGGTGCAGCAAGCAGTGTTATCGAAACAGAATCTGTCATTTGCATCGCTTTAGACTTTGCCAAACAAAGATTGAACACCTGGATGGCAAGAAGATTTATGGACTTCTGGCAGAATCTCCCAGGATTCGTTTACTTGAAGGCGTTTATTCACTGTTCGAAGCTTGATGCCAAACAGTTGTTGGACTTCACTACGGGTTACTGTCATTCGTATCATCATATGCAGAGACTAGGACTGTCGGAAGACAGCATTGGAGAATGATGCAACTGAAGAGCACATACTTTGTGCCTGCCCCCCGAATCAGGTTTTTATAGTTCGGCAGAGCCGTACTCTTATCATCTGATCTGAAAGACCACTCACCATACAAACTAATCTGCTTCATTAAGAAGTTGGGTTTATTTGGTCGAGTGTGAATAGGTGTGAGCCACAATAAACCCTTGCGGTTTGCGGTTGAGGGTCGAATAGACCTACTTTGGACCTAACATAACCTAACCTAAGCGCTTCTAACCGTTTATAGGTTGATACTGCCAGATTAGTCAACTGTCGTTCAGATATCAATAAGTAATTTAAGAGAAGTTACGAAAAGAAAATAGTTACGAATAAGAAAGTGGAAAAAAGTTCCAAATACTGCCAGAGAGAAAAAGAATAGCTAACGAAACGAAGACTTATAGCAAAATAAACAATTCAGATGATGAAAAAAATATCAAATAATAAATAGAATGGGTTACTTTATCAACTTACTGTTGTATAAGTAAATGTATAGTATATTTTGAAGTAAAATAACAATATTGCAAATATTCCGAGTGCAACCACCTGACCAACGACAACCCTTACAAGTTAAACTTTGTGCGAGATGGAGATAAACCAGTTCTTATCTTTTGAAGTGCGACTCCTAGCATGGGCCAGATGATATGCAGTTCAACTCTATAATCGCACAGCGACTGGTTGGATGAGTAGGCTATACCGCTCACATTAAGCAATCGTCTGACCAACCAACTTTCGTACCAAGTTAACCTATTTTTTTTCATAGATTCAACAACTTATAAACGTATATTATTTTTCAATCACGTTTCTGTTAATCTTTCGAAATACGAAAAGAATAACGATATATAGAAAATAATTTTTTCATCAACGTAACATATTTACGTTCCAAATTGAATAATGAAATATACTATGAGTATAAATTTGTTTCAAATGTTAGCATTTTCTTCTTTTTCTCTTTTCATTTAATCGAACACCCTGTGAGGCAACGCTACAATAAAGCGCAGGCCGTAGGGTATATTTGAACATGATATGATGACATGACATTCCGAACCACAAAGTTCTATTACTGAACAAAGCAGGCTAGCGATGGCGTCCAAAATGGCGTCTGTGTTGGACAGCTAGGGCGTCAATAGAGCGTCACAGAGCCAGTGGTGGAGGATTATTTTTTTTAGTCGTTCTAAGGATGAGATGATTCTGTTTCAAAGTTTACGATGATAAAAATGTAATAATGTTTTTCTTGCAGGAAGGTGAATTGGTTATTTGGAGGATTAGAGGAATACAATATGTTAAACTTGATAAAAGTGTTAATCATTGAAAGTAACTTTTGTTGAAAATAGTTAAGTTTGTCAGCTAGCTATGGATATTATGACACTCTACAATTCAATAATTCAGACAATCCATACAAGTTTATAACGCAAAAAGTTAAAGATAAACAGAATACGAACAATTTCTTTCCTAAGGAAAATAACAGCAAATCTTTTTTGGGATGATAGTTGTAGATAATCATCATTCGCAATAAATGCTTTGATAGCTTTGCAAAGAAAGAACACACAGCAGTTTCTTTGTGTGATTTGAGCTTTGTAATTTTACCGATAAACTTGAACTCTATGAAATAAAAAAATAAAATTCTCCGAAGATCTATTTTAGCTTCACCTTTATTTATAATTTATTCGAAAGGAATTTTCATTTATGAGACTCCTCATAGCTATATCGCCTTTGTTAATTTCACAATAATAGCAGTCATTTCAAAAAAAGAGGTGTCGCTATGCATAAATCCAAAACAAGCACTTTTCTCAATCATCTGAAATGTAATACTCTTCCCGAGGCACGTTTCATCAAGTATGCTTCTTTAGGAGATAAATAAATTGGATTACTAACTCTAAAACTGGTCTCTATTTAAATTTAACAGTATTTACATTCGCTTCACGATACACATCAGTGGTTTCGGGTAAAAATTTTGCCAAATTTCTTGCAAATTTTAACATCAATGATTTCGGATAGTTCTCGCATATTTGAACAGAGTAATTCATGAAAAGGAATACAATGGGCTGCTTGGAATGGGACCTTTGTCAGTATTTATAGTTGTAATGTCACTATTTGCTATTTCTAAACTTTTGAAAGCACCCAAAAGTCAAGTATCATTGAATTGAAAGGGGTATATTCTCAGGAGAGATTAATTAAAAAAAAAGGTTTTGCATTTCTACTCTACACATTTTTATAAAAAATTAGGAATGAAATAAGTGAATGAATGTCATTACGTGCTGTCATTGATGACATGAATAGATTCAACTCATTCGTGACATGAAGCCGTCATTTTATGAATGAATGAGCCTGTTTCCTGAGAATAGTACAGCGAACGTGTCACGACAAACATAAACTATTCACAGTGTTATTTACGTAATATTACTTTATTGGGAAAGAAAGTTTGTGGCTTTCTGCTACTCCATCTTGATACAAAAAAAGGATAAGGGAATCTTGGCTGGGATTAAATCAAATAGATGAATGAATGTCATTACGATGTCATCGATGACATAAGAAGATCAAGCTTATTCCGTGACATAAAAAATTGTAATTCATGATGGGCTCAAGCTGAAATCATCCACAAAGAGGAACACTGGTTCAGGGGATAATTCAAGGAAGCCGCGTATATGTTGTCTAACTACGCATTTAGTCAAGCTAGTGTAGAGATACGTAACATATGGAAACCGCTTATCAAGCGGGAAAGGACCAACTCCCGCCAAACAGTCATCTCCCGCCA